>CM073776.1:70103256-70133256 GCA_037158775.1 Hetaerina titia | reverse complement strand
GACATGCGCATTGAAGGTAGACTCGCACAGACAAAATTCACATCTTCAACGATAGCATCTATGATAGAAGGAGACGAATTATGGACGCACCGAAACCAATAATGCCATAGGGTTTATTGGACGACCTATGGTCAACATCGTATTCCTTTGTGAAGATTTTAACGGATTTCATTTTTATAAGGCATGATCACCGATTTAATTAATAGGCATGCGAGCGAAATCATTCATAAAACGCCAACTTGAGAATTAACTAGCTCTATGCGGGCCCGGAATTGAATACGGAAATTTTCAACTGCTTCTAGTACGCGAAGAGGGTCCTCGAAGCAGCTGAAATAAATTAAGTACTTTGTTGACGTCAAGGGTTGCAAATTCTCCAATAGAATCTTGTGTCTTTGTCAAAGGTCAAGGATGGACACGTGCTATGGTGAGCTTTGAGCATAAACGTGGCGGCATTGTGGTTATTGCAATGCGACTTCTGCAGCTTTATTAAATGTGCCTTAAGTCCATAAGTCGGCAGATATTTCCCTAGTTCCTTGTTTTGAGTTTCGGAGAGGTCGAGGTCAACGGATGCTTCTGGGCTCTATCTTCAACGCCTCCCTCTCGAGTTTAAGAATGGATCGACATCCGCTGCCCACGTGCCTTGGGACTTGGGTGCCATGTACTCGATCACGTGGTCGGGATAGGGCACAGGTAACACTAATGCAAAATAGGGTGCGAATTCTGCAAGTAGAACTAGTGCGACGTCCAAGATATGATAACCAACTGAAGTACCGAAAGTTGGTTCAACGCTCCTCGTGGAAAACATTTTAAAAATTTTACTCATAAAATAAATTTTCTGAGTTCTAACTGAGATTAAAATGAGAGCCGTCGAACGAATTTCGAATTCGGTCAAATTGATTTCGTAACGACTACAATTTTTAAAAAAATTAAATTTTTCCATGCTTCAATGCAATTTCGTAAATTTAAAAAGTATTAATTAAATCCCATTTTATTATTGTTGGTGGGATTTAAATGGTTAATGATAATTGGTCAACAATGCTTATGGAAATAATATTCCCATATTCCCGAAATAACATTCCCAATTTGGACAAAATCAGAGACCCTATTTAAAATTTCATTATGGACATAATCTGCATATCCGCACGCTGAAAATAGCACTTTCGAAATTCATCGGCCATTGCTCAAATTTTAACATGCGTCAATCGAGAGCGTGAAATGATTAATTGAAATGCGAATGCTATCATACAGTGTCCATGAAAAATTAACGTGATTTACGTATGTGCGGAGGCACCGAAGGTATGCGTAAGAACCGTCAACGGTCTGGGCTACGAATGTCCGCAGTATTGGTCTCCACACCATTTCCTCCGCGAGGAATTCCGTCAGAAAGCCTGTTTTTGACCGGATATTGTGTAAGAAGTCCTACCGTCTACAATTCCCATGGCGCGGTCTCCCTCGCGCGAATAAGATGACGAATGAATTATTTTATCAACGATGTGAAAATAGGAAGAAGTACAATAAATCACACGAGAGGGTACACAAAGAAAACAAAATATTTTAAACTCGAAAATAAAAGTCAAACGACCCGTATCGATTGCTAAGAAAGGTATCGAGCATAGCCTAATGCATAATTCAAAATGGTTCTTAAAAAGGATCCAGATATCTCGTTCGGAGCACCCGACCATCGGCATAGAAATGACCATATTGAGATGAGAATTTACGTTCATTATGACATTTACTGTCACGCTCACATGACAAATAACACGGGACAATTTTACGAGCTTATTCCTTTACAGTTGCGAGTTTATACAACAAGCTAATCATTCAAGAATTACCTTGCACAAATAAAAACTCACAAGAAGCAACAAGAGTTGAGCAAAATAATTTGAAAAAAAAGCTCCGAAAACATTGTTTGCAAGAAAAAGGATATTAATTATTTTAAATAATTACAGGAGGCTCTCAGGGAAAGGCCATTTATTCCTTTCGAAAAAAATTAAGCTTCTCATCTAAGATTGAGACGACTCCCTAGCTGCTGTTGGTATGAGGATCTCAATTTCATATAATTTTCCTACTCTTAGAGTAAAATGTATTGAGTAACTTCATCTACTGACTGGACTTACGAACGGACGTAACGGGGTTATGTAAAATCTTAACGCACGGATGAGCGTGATACAAATTCTATGGAGTTAATTCGGTCAATAAAGGTAATTCCTATGCAGTTGGTTGCGTGTGGCGGAATTTCGTTGATGGAAAAGTGACACAGATTCCACATAATGCAACTGAAAAAGTTAACTACATTAAAAAAATCAATAAATCTTTCTCCATGTCAAATCGACAACTATTGCGGCAATTTTAGTCGGCTGTCGATCGCTTGACGTCCCCTTGATTGGTAAAATCAGTTTCTAAGCATCCATACGAATTAGTTTTCATGCAACCGCTTCGCGAATCAGAATGAAAATACTACTCGCTTCACATGAAAGGTGATGTGCACAAACGTACGTTAAGTGAAGACCTAAATTCAATTAGACAAAGTAATAAACAAGAAACCAGTCCATAATCTCAGTCCATATAGTTGTATTGAATAATACGCGGAAAAAAACAGTTTTAGATAAATAATTCAAGAAATTAAAGGTGGAAATATGAATGAGTTTTGAGATTTAACTGAATTTAATATAAAAATTACAGCTATTGACCGCTAAAATACAAACACTGCTACTCTTTTAATGGTTCGCATTCTTTGAAAATTTCAGTGAAGAAAAGTTTTCTGAACGGACCATAACACGCATCTGTTATATTGAATATTAATGAAATCATTTGACGAATAGATAAAATGGAAATCGTCACAGACAAAAGGAGACAATTTAATAATACAAGACATTAAAGGCGCGGAAGGTAGCAGGATATAAATTATCAACACGACATGGACAAAATTATTATTCATGACAATGCAGATGTGTTTTACATATGCATCGTGTTCCCGGGTCACTCGGAGGAATGGTAGACTGCTTGCAGTCATTTCCATTACACCCATATCGATCCGCATCCACTAGGCAGTATCCATAAAAATCTGTACACTTATGAAAATTGAATAAGGTCACGATTCTGTATTGCCAAATATGTGAACGCGAGCGGGGAATTGTGGGTATCACATGTAGTTTGAAAAGTCCGTCAAAGTTAAGAGAGATGGCATCTCTGGTTAAAAGTTATTTTCAGCTGTTGTTATACTATGTTATTGTTGATGTTGTTACTTTGTAGAACTCCTTCATGATGAGAAGGAAAGAAAATACGTGTTTAATATTTTATAATGTGATATTTTTTTAGGTAATCTACCGGTTAAGGTAGGTTTTTGGATGGACCAAACTATCAAACAAACATTTTGTGACTCCCCACCTAGCAAACTAATCTATATCAGGTCCCTCTTCATCTCGGTGTACTTCTTTCCTCCCTTCATCTCGTCCAACATCCCTATCCTGTTCCTACCCTTACCTCGCTTGCCCAACATTCTCCCCTCTATTACCCTCTTCAACATTCCACTACCGCTCAATACGCCCTTCATCCATTTTTCCTGCCTCCATAGGATTTCTCTCAACAAACCCCTCTCCTCCCCAACCATTTCTAGTACTTCCTCATTTGTTTTCCTTTCGGTCCATTTCACCTTTTCCATTCTTCTCCACACCCACATTTCAAAAGCCTCCAATCTACGTCTATCCTCCTGCTTCAGCGACCACGTTTCCGCGCCGTACATAGCTACGCTCCATATCAGAGTTTTTACGAGTCTTGTCTTAACATCCCTACTCAACGTCCCCGTCATCAACTCCCTCCTCCTTGAGAAAGCCTCCTTGCCTAGCGCAATTCTTCTCCTTACGTCCCTACCACTTTGACCGTGTTGGTCCAAAACACTTCCGAGATATGTAAACTGTTCTACCTGCTCTATTTTTTCCCCGCCTATTTTAATATTTAGCATAGCCTTTTTCTTTCTGGAAAATCGCATAACCTTCGTTTTATTAATATTGATTCTCATCCCATATTTATCGCACTGAACCTCCAATTCACTCAACAATGCTTGCAACCCCTTGGCTGACTGAGCAACTAATGCTTGGTCATCAGCAAACCTAACGGATTTTACGAATTCCCCTCCGACTTTCATTCCTACCTCCAGTTCTTCCCATGCCTCTTTAATCATTTCCTCTACATATACGTTGAACAGTACCGGTGACAATGGGCAACCCTGCCTTACACCTCTTCCTAACACTGCCCATCCGGACTCTCCGTTCCCCACTCGCACCTGAGCAGTCTGAGACATGTACAGGTGTCGTGGTGGAAGGGCTTGTGTGTTCCGATGACCCCTAGAGCTGTGCTGGCGGGAGTAATAATAATTACTCCTGGAAGGGTCACCCATGCCAGATAGGTCGAAGGTTAGGAGCCAGACGAAAGGTAGTCCACGCAGCGTCTGTTCCTCAGTGAGGCGGCTGCAATGGCGTCTGACCCCAGTGGGGCGGCCATTAAGTGATGGTGTCACGTTAAAAACACTATTGAGGAAGGCAACGGGAAACCACCTCAATTATCATTCCCAAGAAAATATGATGAATGTGATATATAATATGTATAACATAAACGACGTATTTCATTTCCTTCATTCATTCTTTATGATTATTTCCTCTAGTTATTTTCTACTGGTAGCATATCTTGAAGGATTGCACAATGTTTACCCGAATCGGTCAATTAATGTGTTTAGCGTTCGTTTGAATCGAAAAATTCGAGTGAATTACAAAAAATGGATGAAAGAACTGCTTGTGTTGATCGTATATTATTTTACGAAATGTGACCGTCTCAAGAGACTAAAGGGCCAGTTAATTAATAGTATGCTGAATCCACGCCTTCATTTAGAATGATTTATAAATTGTTTTATAAAAATATATAATATCCAACATGACCGCAAAGTGATGCTGAACGATATGAACGACTCGTTTGGGTGAGTATTCAAGAAATGATGTGATAACATCCAAGATGGGATGACGTATGACAGAAGAATGAAGGTATGCGAGATGTTCAATGCGGTAGGCATCTTGAGGAAACAGTTGTATAATAATTTGCATCAGCATTCGGACATGAGAAAGCTATCCGCAAGATGGTTTCAGAGACCTTTGACATTTGACCGCTCACATTTGACCAGAATCCAAATCGTTTGTCGTATTCCAAAGATCGTTTTACATGTTTTCCAGCAAAATCTGCAAGATATTAGGGGTTGTTTTTCACTGTGCACGCAAAATGAGCACACGTCTGAAACCAAGGAGCCAGTTAAGAATTGGGTCGCCCACGGGGAATGCACGAACAAAGGAGGTGAAACCCGTCCCTTCAGCTGGTAGGGTTATGACGACTCGTTTTTGGATTCGCAAGGGCTTGATTATTCATAGGGCTATTTGGAAAATGGTCAAAATATTACAGGTACACATTATGTCATCTCGTTATTAGGACATATGAAAACCAAGCCGCAAGAGAAAGGCTCTCGATTGGCCTACAAAAAACGTCCGTTTCTATAGAGACAATGCACTAGTTCAATCTCCAGCAAGTGTGGTCAAAACACTGCTGGAATTACCATTCTCACATGTTTTCAATTCACCCTATTCTTCAGGTTTCACTCCCTAGAAAAGCTATGTCCCTTCCAATTAGAATATATTACTGTAGGGAAGGAGATTTTATTCAAACGAAAAGGCGATTACGGAAACATGTGCCTATTTTACTGAGTTAAAACAGTCGCAGCATTTAAAAGAGATCGAAAAAAATGGAGTGGTGTTGGACGAGAGTCGCAAGCATAAAAAGGAGACTGCGATAACAATTAAAAGTGGTCTATCTCGAAATATTAAGTAGTTTTATATCTAACTAGGTAACGCAATCCCCATTGAACGTACGAAAAGAAAATTGGGACTAGCATCTCTGGTGTAGAAGCAAATTTATTTGGACAGTGCGTTGGATTTTTTGCAACAGTCTACTCTGTCTGCGTGGACTCAAAGGGAACGGGTCAATTTAAAGGAAAAAGAGATGTTTCAGGCGTGATATGGTGGAATACCGTGATTAATTAAAAATAGCAATTTTCCACAAAATAAAATTTAATGCGACTGGTTTCAATGTTACTACATCATCTAGACCTGATGATGATGTTGTAACATTGAAACCGGTCGCATTAAATTTTATTTTGTGGAAAATTGCTATTTTTAATTAACCAATTTAAAGTGTTTAATACTCATATTTCAGACCGTGACCTAGTCGTGCAAGGCTGGATCTTTATCTAGAGCAATATTTCTAATCATTATAAACCCTAAGTTAGTGTTAAACCATGAAAATTAAAATGCACACGACCTCTTTTGGTAAAATATTTTGTTTCATAAAAAATCACGTATCCGTCTTTGCATGAGCGGGAAACTTCCATCCGAGGATTCTTTCGGAATCATATTATTTTTGTAAGGTAATCTACCGGTTAAGGTAGGTTTTTGGACGGACACAACTATCACATAATTAACTTGCAACTCCAAACGAAACACAATCCAGCAACCAACTCTACATCAGGTCTCTCTTCATCTCTGTGAAATTCCCTCCTCCCTTTATCCCGTCTAACATCCCTATCCTGTCCCTGACCAATCCTCGTTTGCCCAACATTCTCCCCTCTATTACAGTCTTGAACATCCCACTACCTCTCAATACGCCCTTCATCCATTTTTCCTACCTCCATAGGATTTCTCTCAACAAACCCCTCTCCTCGCCCACCACCCCTAGTACTTCCTCATTTGTGTTTCTTTCAGTCCACTTCACCTTCTCCATTCGTCTCCATACCCACATTTCAAAAGCCTCCAGTCTGCGTCTATCCTCCTGCTTCAGCGACCACGTTTCCGCACCGTACGCTCCATATCAAAGTTTTTACGAGTCTTTTCTTAACATCCCTACACAACATCCCCCTCATCAGCTCCCTCCTCCTTGTGAAAGCCTCCTTGCCTAGCGCAATTCTTCTCCTTACGTCCCTACTACTTTGACCGTGTTGGTCCAAAACACTTCCGAGATATGTGAATTGTTCTACCTGCTCTACTTTTTCCCCGCCTATTTTAATATTTAGCTTAGCCTTTTTCTTTCTGGAAAATTCGGTATCATATATCAATTTATAAAAACAGATGAGATCATAGGGTATGGTAATATATCGCGTAAATTTCCTTGAATGAGTACAATATTAACGTCGGTTTTCATAAATGTCTTCACGTTCAATTGGTACATAGTAATCTTTGGCATCTTGAGATCGTATTGTTTGAAAGAGGCATATCCAAAATTAAGCAAAGCAAAAATTAAGCAAAGCAAAAATTAAGCAAAAAAATAGCAAATTAAGTAATATGAAGCAAAATCAATCGAAATTAATTTATTAAAGAAATAAAACGAGCGATTTCTAGGATGTTCCATGCTGCCTCCGAAAATTTCCGTCGTGTAGGCTTGCTTGTTGGACAAGCGTCATCAGTGAGCGAATCCTAGATTCACGTGAAAAACTACCACGGTGTAAAGTTCCTTTTTTTACTCGGAATTTTTCACTGAGATAAAAGTCTCATAATATTGTAGGGAGGTCGCAAGTTCAGGTGGACAGGAATACGTAGTACTTTCGATAAATGCGTGAGCTGGTGCAATCTGGCGGCCATGGCGCGGACTGTAGCCCCGTCCCAGCGGCGCTAATTGCCTGAGACCCAATGAGCCGTCTGTGCTTGGCGGATCGCCGAGCTGTGAGTTATGTTAGTTTCTGTTGCCCTTACTTATACTGTTTGTCGAAAGTGGAAATTGACGAAATCACGGAGCAAAGAATGAATATCAAGTTTTTGGTGAAGTGCGGGAAAAGTTATCAAGAAATTACTAAAATTTGACAGCTGTTTACGGTGCTAATGTTCTGAAGAAAACATCCGTTTTCAAGTCGATTAAGCGTTTTAAAGATGGCCGAAAAGACACCACGGATGATGCAAGACCGGGACGACCTTCAACCACATGTGTTGACAACAACATTGATCGTGTGCGGTCCTTTGTCCTTATCGTAAATGCTGAGCCCTACCTTGCAGTTCTCAAGCGTTAGAGAGATCGCGTGAGTCGTGTACGACCACATTTGACTCAAGGCAATGGATGGATCCTTTGACTGTTCACCGGTTTCTGGCAAAATATTCAATGACTAACCTTGATCATCATCCTTATTTGCCAGATTTTGCCCCCTGGGACTTTTTCCCATTCCCAAAATGCAAAAATGTGATGAGGGGACATCACAGGGAAGATGTGGACACAATAAAACAAGAAACGACGATAAAACTATAAAGCCTAACTGCCGAGGAATTCCAAGGGTGCTTTAAGCAGTGGAAAAGAAGTTGGAATAAGTGCATAGGAACGAATAGAGAATACTTTGAAGGGGACAAAATCGACGTAGACTAAATTTTGCAAAATAAACGGTTTTGTGGCCTCAGTTCGCGTATTTATTGGACGGAACTCGTACAAGGACAATTAACCCAGTTTCCGTCATACTCCAATTTCATACATAATGAAATAAAAATTTTCACGATAGCTCAATCCGAGTGAGATCACTTTTGCTTATATTTTGTGCAACAACCCTAATGTACAACAACGAGTTTCGCTAAAACCACAATCCTATTAAACAAAAATGTAATTTACTAACCTTTAAATGGACATCTAACGAATGAATGTCGCTCCTCTAGATTGTGGCCTCTGGAATATTATATACAAGATAAATGTACATGTATATGAGTATTATATACAAGGTAAATACTTGTAAATGTATATGGATTATGCAACTGGAGTAGTGTTTTCAAAAAATTAAATAAATTATATAACGAAAATATATGAAGCTGCCTACTGACGGGATGTGAAATAAAATAAAGAATGATACAAAACAACAGGAGGTGGGGGGATAATGACACTTTTATAACGGACGAAGGTTGGTAGTAATGTGTTAGGAGTTAAAAGAAGGCAACACCTGCATGAAGAAATAAGGCCTTCGAATTATTTAATCTTCTTTCATCCCTGACTCGATATTGGATAGATCGTCGAAAACTCGAGCTTTACTATAATGTGCTTATGTTCAGGAGGTGATCAAAGACTCGCAATTCAATACTCTACTTATTTTTTTAACGCACAGGTATTTAACATACTTGTATAAACCTTTGGAGTGTACACGGTGGTTTAGGAATAGAGCGTTGGACTAATGACCGGAGGGTCTGGGTTCGATTCCCGGGCACGCATCTCTGAGCACCCTCAGCTCCACCAAAGCTGTATGATTTTTCGGGTACCAGATCTTCCTGGGGAACCGTAACCGGTACAGGGAAAGGAATTGGTCCCCCTACCCTAATGTGTAAATTTCACACGCCACGTCAGGCTTATTACTGGGTGAACTCTACCATCACCTACCAAACGGACTTTCGGATTGAATACTGTGTTTATATATAGACACAACAGGTTTCCACACTCAACGCTTGCAAAAAAATAAAGCGATCAGTTATTATAAGAAAGAATGTCCTACTTTTTTACCACACGTTCACCACCTCCAGAGCTGCATACCTACATCAGGTTCCATTACCTCATTACAGAGAAATTTATCAACTAGGCACATATCAGGGTTAATTACCACAAATCATGGACCCATACCAACATAGAAACACAAAGTTTACCAAATTTCATAAAGTTTCGCAAAAAGAATATCAGAGAAAACTAAAAAAAATACGCATACCTCTTAAGAGTTAAACATTTGCCGACTGTCGAAAAATGAGTACCGGGTGCTACAATTCAAGATTTAATATCAAAAACAGACGTTACAGGTTGTTTGACAGGCCGGAACGGTCAGGATCCTATATGATCCAGAACTATGACGCGATGTTTCGAAATTCTATTAATCTGGCACCACGCGGATTCATGAGCGAAACGCGAAACCTTACACTCCGCGAATCTCATGTGGGCTTAAGATCCTCATTTCCCTCTGAACTTCCACCCTCTTTAACCGCCCCCCGACGAGAAACCGTTAACATTTCCAGACCCGAATCGCTCCCCCGCGCCCACCTGTTCCCTCTCTTTGCCTCGACGGGAACGCCCCCGCGGCGCGATGCTCTCTGCTGCGGAAGAGACGCAATCATGACCCGTCCTTGGGAACCCGGAACTAAATTGCATTGGGACGAGGGGAGCCCTCGTTTAACCTCGCGCGGCAGTGGAAATGTACGGCTGAGGCGGAATGGGGGGGAAGGCTATCTAAACCCCTCCTCCCACTCCCACCCAACAACCACCCGTCGGAGTGAGAGGGATGCTGGGAGTGATAATGACAGATCACCCCGAGGGAGAGTAGACGTCCAACCCTCCCTCCCCCTGCTCTCCTCCGCCATTTGGGCGATCGAGTGACGATTACGCGCCGTAGGTGACCCGTGTCGTGGTCCACACGGAAGATCGACTTTTCCAAGAATAATTATCACCGCACACTGACTGCACGAGTCCACTAGGGTCGAGTTCGGCCCTCTCTAAGTATGGAGTACTGAAGCCACGGTTACGCACGGGGAACAACTCGTAAACGGACCATTTCTAGACGAAGGACTACCAAATCGACTTTTACTTGGAATATCAATCGCGTTTACACGAGAGTAACAAACGTTAACATTGCTGAAGTGGGATTAGCTCTGAAACCAACAATCTCCAAGCATTAAATGCACCATTAAAAATTTAATGAATGGATAATTTATTGAGTGCCCCAGAATGATTAATTAAAAACTGCGCGGACTACTAGTCACATAAATATATTAATCGAAATTACAGACTCACCCGTACGGCGACCAGGACTGCAAGCTCTTCTACTCAATCAGCGAACACAACCGTGATTGACGGGGAAACCTAATACAGCATACACTCGTAAAAATCGACCTTTCCAAGTTAATTGTGTCGCATGACACTTTCAATCGCTAATTAACCGCTATCAGAATGAATTCGACAGCATACCATGATTGAACGGCATACATTTGGTATGGATTCGTACTCATTTATCAATCTAGCTATCCACTGGCCTTTTTCAATATCACCATGACGCGCAATGACGTTGACGATCACTTGAGTCACTGAAAGCGACCTGCTCGAACGTATGATTACGTTACTCTTTCCGAAGAGTCGATCTGGTCGATCCATTCAATAAAAATCGATTGGCCAGTAGTCAAATCAAGTATATAGAGCTTTCGGTGTGGCATGAAAAACCCCTCCGGTGAACTATATCCATCTTTTTTGCGGATAGCTAACAACCGGACGTTGGTCATCTCGGTCTCCTGCTAGATTTGCCGACTCATGCATTCCGCTCACACATTTTTTCATTGAGAAAAGCACACCGTCGTTTCGCAGCTACACCACCCAATCGGCTGGAAATTATACTACATCTAATGCTTCCCTTGCTACGTTTGGATAGGCTTAGAGCTGACAATTCCGCCTTTCAAAATCTGATATTCCCCTCATTGCGGTGGGTGAATTCGTAAAACTGGGCATGAAAGCGATCACTAGGAAACAGCATTCAATAGAGGTATCTTCTGTTAACTACTAAGAACAACAGTAGAAACAAAATAGAATGTTTTCCCCGCCTTATTGACTTAGCAACAACTCTATTTAATATTTGTAAGTGGTTTTACATGTTTAGAGATAAATCCTATCTACCAAAGTTAACTACAAAACAGCAATATGCCTTATTTATTGGAGTAACATGTATTTGCAGTGCGCTTGATATTTCGTTGTTCTCATTTCGAGGACGAAAGAGCCATAATGATAGTCGAAGATTTTAAACAGCTCATCGGAATTGTGAAAAGGAAAAAATAGACGTAATGATACACAAACACGAACATAGAAATTATGCATACGGATATACAATGAAGAAACTTTTTTTACGCATTGAAATACGAGGGTGGTCCCATAACTACCCGACCTGACCTAGAGATGGCGGTAGTTGTTTGAAAAATATTGCTGTATTAGAAAGTACGCAATCTAGAAAGCATGTTTCAAGTTTGAAGACGCCACGTTTTTTAGTATTTGTTTGGCAGCCATCAATAGTGAACATTTTCAGTGAATTTGTGAAGATGGAGAAAATTGGTCATCATTATGTGATACAATACTTTTATTTGAAAGGACTCTGCCCAACCATTATAAAAGCTGAACTGGATTATATTCTGGGTGAGTCTGCTTCTTCGTTTACAACGGTAAAATATTGGGTAGCAGAGTTTACACGAAGCCGTACGAGCTGTCAAGACGACCATCGCATTGGTCGACCAAATGGGGTGACTCGGATTATTTTCTGTTCGCAAACTTGAAAAAATGTCTCGGTGGTCAAAGATTTTCCAACCGTGAAGACGTGATGTCGGTAGTTCTTGGCTATTTTGAGGAGCAAGACAGTTCTTATTATAAAAAGGGTATCGAACTTTTTGAACATCGCTAGTAAAAGTGTATAGAACTTAAAGGAGATTATGTTAAAAAATAAATACATTTTTTTCCAAAATTTTTGTGTTTTCTTTCTTGGGTCGTGTATTTCTGGGACCCCCTCGCATCTACTGTTGCAATGTGTATCCTGTTCATTAGGCAATTTATAAATTCCCCTCGCCACTTGACACTTGCCCCGTTTATAGTTATGCAGGTAATTTAAAACAAAAGAGGCAAAAGGACGCCCGTGTTATTTTTTTGTACAGATTAAAAATAATTTAACTAATACTGAAGCTAACTCGTAACAATATTTACGATTTGAGCAAATTTGTACGATTAAAGTTGTCAAACACGACTTACTTAGCTGAGTAATGCAAACAAATCGAGTAGAACCCATCGTTTTAAAATATCATTCATGCCAATGGCAGGACTAAAAGCCGCAAAATTCGTGAGAATTGAAGAAAATATTATTTTATATCCACTGCATACACGCTACCGGAGTCTTAATTCTGATCTAAAGAAGAAAACGGCGTGGCCCAACAGAATATTCTGTGGAATAATATGGTTTTAGTTTTATATCACCACCAAGAGTTGCACAAAGTTACGCCTTATTACAATTACTTTGAATTCTTCTTCTTCAGAGCCAGTGGAATTCAATCGTTTTTCACAGATTAGACGAAAAATGGTCACAACATTGGAAAACACATGTCAAATTTTTGTATCCAAAAAAGTTTACTTTTTTCACAAACATTGAGATTTTGAAATAATTTATTAATTTTCCTTTTAAAAATGGTGCTATACACGCGACACGTGTCATTACTGGACTATATTATCTCTAGTGTATTTGACTATACTATCTCTAGGTCGGAACTCGATCGTTAAATTATGACAATTCTCAAATATGACACTAATCGGATGGCATACCATTATCCTTTAGTTTTTGCGGCCGATTTTTCAAGAATGATCGATTTTAACTGTATATTCAGAAAAATACTGACTTTTAATAATAAAACCACTTTACTTACCTCACTTTAGTTACGCCAGAAACTGTTTTATTCAGAAAAATAATTTGTGCATAAATTTGAAAGAGTTAATAGTTAATAAATGAATGACAGAATTCCTATTTTATACGGACTTCCCTTCTAGTGCTGAATGATCCAGTCTGGCCGAATTCATTGGAGAAGAATTCCATGAAGTAAGCTAAACCAGAAACTGAATTTAGATGAAATAAAAATGGCTAATACAGAAAAACCATGGAGGAAGGAGCGAAGGTTAATTTAATTAAAAAATAAAAGGTTTGGGTTCTCCTATCGCATTTAAATAATCTTATAGAAACAATTTATAAAATAATGAAGTTTTCGCACCAAAATTATATATATGCCAAACCTTCCAGTTCAAAATCGAAACAATAGGATTTCAACTCCTTTGTATCACGAAAAGCTAGACGCGGCACTAATATCGTAGTGGCCGTGTACCACATTAAAAATTCACTCACATAAAAAATTAATATTTGATGCATTCCCTAAGAAATTTCCTTCTAATGTATTTGCATTCAGTGGAATTTGGAAATTAATTTGCCATTAATATTTCTGGATTTTTTTAACGGTTAATTGCAAATTTAGAAATTCTATTCGAAAATTTGCCCATTGTTATTTTAACGGAATTAAATACTTTCGGTATTGGTGAAATAACTATTCCATGAATGATTTTAAGTAAGAAAAGTAAGTTAATAAGAATGCAACAAAATCGTAATATTTCTGCGCACAGTAAACCAATTCGCCCACTTGATTCCCTCGAAACTTACGTCTCAGAAAGTTCCGTCATGGATGCCCAGCTCTGAATTGTAGGCAGCCATCTATGTGGCAAAGAGCGGAAACAGCGTGACCACATAAATGAGCTTCCCCTTCCGAAAGAACCACACCGGATGTCCAGCGATTTTCTCTAGATGGACCTATATAGTATGTTCCTCGAGTCTAATATGATACGACCATCTACTCCTCGAATTATGTGTAGCGATCAGGCGGAGATTACTTAGTAAGGCTGTACTCGGAAAAAGAAAAGCAAACAGCAAGCTTAATTGTTTAATTACTGTGGTCAAAAATAACTCTCAACGGTTACTAACACAGATAACTAATGTGTGTCTCATTCACGACAAACAAGAGCAAGTAGTAATTCATTTTTCTCACCATCGGTTTAATGACCAGAAAATGTGTCTCCTGAGGAAATAGTTAAAAGAGTAGGCTCCTCACCGCACGGTCTCCGTGACCTGAAACTGTTTGCAGTCGTACGTTAAAAAGGCCCGAAAATCCAGCCCGAGTTCCAATCTCAAAACATGTCGAGGAGTCCACAAGGTGAGTCACGACATGAGTGGGGACAGTGAAGGGGGGCGGCAAGAGAGTGAAGAGAAGGCGGGTCGGGTGATCTTAGTTCGGGACGAGGCTCCCAGATTCTCAAGACCTAAATCAAACCATGGCAAATGTGAGGGCGTCGAGGACTCGGTGCCAATGAAACGAGTTCGGGAGAAGGGCCATATTATCGCACGCGCGTCTTTAAGACCATCGATTCACAAAACTGCGGTGAACAAAGTTCGAAGCGAACCAGGCAACCACCGAAGCCGAAAGAACGTTCACAGTCCGTGGCCGGGTGTGGGAGCAACGGTTTATGCCTTCGTAGATACCGTTTGAACTAGGTAGCATATCGACCGAGCGTGAGAGCGGAGTTCCAGGACTCCTAGCTCAGGTACTGTGAGAAATACAATCAGGTCACACACGAGAAATTCTACAAATTAAAAGATATCCCCGAACATTTTTCGGAAGGCATAAGGAAACCACTTCTTGATTGCAGACCTCGAAGATAAGCTTCTGATAATGTCATAGTGATTTTGTTAGCAGGGCAGATTTTTACGTCATTCCTCTAATGCAACTAAGTTTCAGAAGCTTGGAGAGAGGAAATCCTCATTTAAGAAAAGAAATCAGGGCAGCCCACGCACAACTGTCCTTTGAAGACAATTTTATGCATCTAAGACCCTTCGTTGACGTTGTAATATGCACTCAGCATATTTATGCTCTCATCGTTTTTATGGAAACACGAAAACAAATCCATTTGAAACTGCTCATTATTGTTTCAAGGGTAAGAGAATTGAAGTGGATTTTCTGTGCCTGCTTTTAATAGTGTTTTAAATATTTATAACTTGCGCGGGGAGAAAAATGTTACGTGTGATACTGGAATGGCTTGAGGTGAAAATAAACGAGAGATTATTAAGTTTTCACATGATAAATCAATAGTTTGTCACACTGCCATGGAATTTCAGTTATTTTCCAGTGGTTTAACAGTACCAATGCGAGAAATATCGGATGAAAATGAAAACACAAGAACAGAAAAGTGATGCCGCTCTCATGCAGTAGGAAGGCAAATTTCGAGTAAGAGAGAATAAATAACCTATAAGCTAGATAACACAGTGAAAAAGTTCGGATATTCGTGCAGTACCTTGGGAACCTGATCTCTGAGGCAAGAAATTGATCATACATACTAGATTGGGCGATTTTGAGACATGGGTTTAGAAAAGATTTGAGAAAATAAATTGGACTGAGAGGATGACGAAGTTTTAACCCTGGGGAAGAAAAGAGACACCCTTAGAGACCTGCTTAGGGACACCCGAAAAAGAAAAATGTGGATGGTGAACAGATTGAGAGGAGGAAAATTTTGATAATTCCGTGATTAGAATAAGAAATTATAAAGTGCTTTACGAAAAGACAAGACGTATGTGATAGAACTTTCATGTTTCGATAAGCCCTAGAAATATACTTTAAGAAGCAATCATTATTCACCCTGGTAGAATCGCCTTTATTGGCAGTACCGAAGACAGCTTCCTATAGGGTCACCTTTGACGGTTAGATCCAGTAAGGCTAGACGGAGAGGAATCCACGTTATGTCCGTTCCCCAGTGCAGCGGTTACAAGGGTGTCCGACCCAGCTGGGCTGCCGCTCAAATGTGTCGTATTAAGGACAGGGAGAATTGGACACCGCCTCCAATATTTTCCCCACAAAAACACGGACGGAAACATCACGGCAACGAATTATGACAGAAACGGGACTGATGCCACCCATTAAGGTGGGTGGTCCCAGCGGCTAAGGCAGTGCCTCCTCGGTCGTCATAACCCGAAATCACTGCAACAAAAACATGAGACAAGAAATGGACAAAACTGTAAATATGTATGCGTTTTTTGTGAGGTGACATGGGGAGGTTGCGGAAGCTGCTGGAGCGATAATAACGAATCTATAGCGGAGAGGAAGAGTAGGCAAGTGAGAGAGAGCCTTAAAGTGAGGCAAAAGACACTGAACAGAGAATTGGAAAGAGCTTAAGTGAATACTAAGCAGAGGAAATATACAATATTATACGGTGTAGTAATTAAAACAATGATACCCTCATCAGTTTTAGCCACCTATGACATCAGGCCAAAGAGTACAGGAAGGAAAATTTATTAAAAAAATATGAGCCAAGAGAGAAATCACATAGAAATCTGGAAGAATACAACTTATGTTGATGGAGATTTGAAACGCTATGGTGAGCGTGGGGAAGGATGTAAGGTGGGGGAATTCATATTGAAACGGAAAGTAAACACCGAGGAAAACTCGAGCTTTTTAGGAGTTCAATATTAGCAACTGATCTAGACAACATCAAATCAAATCTTAAAAACTTGACCAAAATTGTCCACATGATCCCGGGGGGTATAGACATTACGATCGTAATTTAGTTGTTAAATATAACTTTAAACAACCAAAGGTTAAAAGAGGAATGAGATTTAAAAGTAGATTGCACATGGTTTTACCGGATCATAAAGGAAAGTATACTGAAGGTTTATAACTTGAGTCGCTTATTACGAATACGATGATGAGAAGAGCAGATTCCCACCTTATGTTAACAACGCAGAAGGGTAATGCAAAATAGCTACGAGCCACAAAAATGCTGCAGAGAAAACAACAGAAAGTGTAAATTAGAAAAAATATAGAATCACGAGCATGAAGAGGATGGAGAAGGAAAGGTTGTATTATATGAACAGGGCGTTTGGGATAAATACTTACGTAAACTGTAAATATAATTAATTTATTGCATAAAATATTTAATTTAAAAAAATAAATCAATTATATGGAAATGACGAACAGGAATTTTGCAGGAAGCGTAACTCGATAATGTAAACATATTCAGAGGCAAAAATGAGTGGACATGCTACACAGAGAAACATTTTGGAAATTAAATGGAGAAAATATAATACCGACTGCAAGTTTTATTGCCTAAAATCAATTGAAACAAAACAGATTCAGGGTCCACATTCAGAGGAAGAGATTTATTTCAATGATATTGAATTACTTAGCTTAATTAAAAAATGGAACATGGATGACTATGGCTTGTATCTTAGCTATAGCGAGATAGAAAAAATCCACATCCGGAAATGAAGGCGAATAAACCTTTAAATTGATAGTATCAGGGCTTGGAAAATCACTCTAAGGAAGTATCACGGTTTCGGAAAAAAATGTAGGATTACTTCGTTTGCTTCGAGAGTGTACTTGGCAGAGTATCGCAGTTAAAGGTAATGGCAGTATTGAATAACATAAGAGTAGGCTAGCGGGATAAGGGGACGCCTCCGGAATTCTGCTCGTGAATTGCGAAAACAGGGTGTGGCGACTGGACGGAGATGGGGACCCCAGTGATGGATCAGGTGGGAAGACGTTCTGGTTCGTTATCCGCCGTTATTTTCAACACGCATGGTTTGGAAATACCGTAGCATGAGAGGTATTCGCAGAGTTAAAATTAAGAACACATAGAATGATTACTTAATATACTGTCTCGTACTTCCTGATAAGGGAGATAGACCCCAGTACAGATAGACACAAATATTTTTTCTTTCCCTAGAAAATCAGGATTCACAATAGTGAGAAATCAAAGTTTTTGAAATTATTACAGAAATAGTAAAGACATTCGATTTATTAGTGTGGACAGGAGATTGGTCTCTTGAGTAGACATAAGGAATGTTCGTAGGTGCATATGCGTGTTAATTGCTAGTATGTGTATTTGCATGTGTAAATTAAAATGGTTTTTTATTTATATTTTTTTTAACTGATATACATGATATGGTGATAATATACTGAAAAATCTACTTCTGATGACGACGGTCGAGCCGTCGAAACGTCAAGACATACTGTGAGTGTCCGAATTCGTTAGTTTTGCAAGTGGTTTTATTCTGTATTACGGATGGTGACCTAACACCTCCCGTCACACATTTTTGCGGCCAATTGCGGGGTATTGCGTAGATGTAACACTTGAAAGAATCTAAAAATCTTATTCATGTGATGTCTAGACACCGCATTCTCCACCAAGAGATATCTTTTTTGCAAAAATGGATGCAAAGATTCTCCACGTCGCAAGACGTGTGAATTTTAATTGAGACGAAAAACTACAATTTTATACTTAAAAAAGAATTTCAAAAGAAAAATATTTTTTCATAAAATTTTAATACCCATATAAAATATTTCAAAGCCAAGTATTATTTACAATTACTTCAACTAAGAACGTGAGAATTTTTCTCGAAAATAGCCATTTAGGTTTATAAAGAATCACTCGCGAGGAGTTACCAAAGTCGACCTTTATCTCCCGAACACTTGCACATGCTTTTCTCAATCGACAGTTTCTTCACACACACACATACACTCTCTCTTTGCGCGCCTCCCCCTCTTCTTATCACACCACCTTACTGGCAAGGTAAACAAAGCGGGTATCTTATTGTGTCTCGCCTAATGACTTGAAGCATAGACAACCTTGAACTCTTTAATTATCATTTGACCTCTAAAAGCATTACTCAATAACCACTATCTGGTATAGTTTAAGAGAAGAGAACCTTGACCTTAGTCAATTTTTCACGAAAGAATTCATTTGGGATGAAATGATTCAGACAAAGAGAATTTCCTTAGTAAACCTATTATTATTAGGTAATCTACCGGTTAAGGTAGGTTTTCGGATGGACACAACTAACAAATAAATATTTTGTAATTCCAAACAAAACCCAATCCAGCAACCTAAACTACATCAGGTCCCTCTTCATCTCTGTGCACTTCTTTCCTCCCTTCATCCCGTCCATCATCCCTATCCTATTCCTGCCCTTTCCTCGCTTGCCCAACATTCTCCCCTCTATTACCTTCTTCAACATTCTACAACCGCTCAATACGCCTTTCATTAAGCATAAAAATAGTAGCATAAAAATAGCTTTCAAAAATAGTCGTGGAATGTTCTTGAGAGACAAGGTCATTGGAGTCAATATGGACGAATGAGATTGACTGCGAGTATGATGAACACTCCATGAATTTGGAAGTGCCACACGACCTTCGGACGTTTTGATAATTTAACTTCAGTGCTCCATTTAAAAAATTAATTATGAAGACTCAACTTTCAACATATGACTTGAGATATTATATTATAGGTATTAAATTAGAAGAAAGTTGCTTACATATGTACGAGTATATCGGTAGGAAGTTCCATTTTGATGCTACACCTCAGCTATTGTCAATGGAATACGCTCTGAATTTTTTCTCATTCTATCAAGACTGGCAAAAATATCTATACCACATGGGCATTGCATATATTCCGCAAAGTTATCATTTTTGATGCAACTTTGAAATGTGTAAGAAATGCTGACACATCATGTTATTCATAGCAGCAGTCGTTTGTTGCAACGTAACTGAAATATTGAATCCCTGCCTGCATATTTGGCATTAAGCTTTTTATGTCTCAATCAATCTTGATTATGGATATATATTGTCTTTAATAAAATTTTCCAAAATATCCTGTAAAATTTGTATGATATAGAATATCCCAATCTGTCATTTATTATGTCTATTTCCTCTCGAGACTAATGCACGAAGAACTAAAACATTAATTCTCTCTAGGTTTCGATCTCACCGGCCTCCCGCCCACTGAAGTATTCTTGGCCTGTCATGAGGAAAACAATACGTATCATCAAATCATCATCTTTCCTCTATAGTTTCAGATTGGTCGAAATATATCAAGTAAGTCCATCAGTCATTGTTTTTGATTTTATTATGAAAACACTAGCCGTACCAAATACTGCTTATGTAGCAATAATTTTTTTATGCACCACATAAATGACTAAGTAGTTATTTTATGAATTTTAAAGGTTGCATGAGACAAGTGACAACATTTCTTAAAGTTGTCATTCTACGGGACTACTATTAAGTTCACGTCTTCATATGAGAAAAGTTATCGGGAAGGTGCAATTTTAGAGAGAGAAATACATTGGGATTTGTTTGGAACAGTGATATGAAATGGTCCTCGTCGTTTAGAGGAAAAATAATTTTCACACGCTCGTGAGACTTCGGAATCATGTGTTTACGACGGACTATGCGCTCCTTTCGCCCGCATCGACTACGTCTCCTAATTAAACAACGTTTTTTCTCACTAACCGGCGGGAAATTCAAACCATTTGACTCAGATGTTCCCCAGGGATGCCAAACGTTTCATCAACATCCATCCACCATAGTGGTGGACTGATGTTCTGTAGTAATGGGACAGTGATTTCCTGCTCTTGTACTATTCCGTCCTACTTACATTAAATGAAAACGCTTGAAGTAAGCCGAAACAAGACTTTGAAATAAAGACATCTTCTTTCGAGGTTAACAATTAGGAACTTAGGAAGCCATATAGTACTTGTAATAAAAATAGCACGTTAATGAGGTTGACCAAAATGACCGAAGAACTGGAAAATCACGTCCGAAAACTCACGTTGGCCTTTTGCAAAACGACGCTGGGTCATTCAGTCTGTTCAATAAATTCCATTACGAACAGCAAAAAAGTGAAATCTTACTATTCCACAGAAAATTTAACGGTAAAACGTATTTCAATGTCTTACGGCATCACCAGACATAATGGATTATGTTGTCACAGGGAAAACGATCTGATGCTAGCTTTGAACTTCCTCGAGTCATAAAATTTACGATTTCACAATTCACTATGTAAATGCGTTAAGGATTACAATGTAAGTGTAAAAATCGCTTTGACCGGAATTCGAACTCGGATCCCTCGATATCCGACCGGAATTTTTCAGTCAAGATAAACTACGGTGGCATTCCCTTACGCTCCAAAATTTTTGGTAGAGGCGAATGATTTTTACAATTTGAAATTGCTAATGAATAATAGATGGTAGCACTTTTCCACCTGATAGAATTTATTTATGACCGGGTTTCGATGTATAAATAACATCATCATCAGGTTCTGATGATGATGTAATGTATCGAGATGATGTAATATATCGTAAAATAAATTTTATCCATCCATCTATTATTCATTATGTTCGACTTCCATCTCATCACACCCGAAGCTACTCAATTCGTTGAAATTCGTACATCATTTTAATGCACATTAGCAGTTGATTCTCTTGAACTTCACTACTGGGTGATCTCCCGCAGTTTCTTTGAATTTGTCATTTACGTACAAGCTCACCAAAAACCATGCATGCAATGTTTTCAGGAGTGACAACAGATTTTTTTCATAAAAAAGCTTACTCTTTTCGAAAATATCCGCTCTTTGCTTGAAAAATACCATAAAGTTTTCATTTTTTTATCGGAATTTTTGGTCCCCCGAAAATAACTGTTTACTTATTTCGGGTAATTTATCCTTGCTAAATGTTACTTCCTACAAACGTTTCAGTAGGAGTCAACTAAACCAATTAGCAATGAATATAATGGTTTGAGGCGTCACTTTGTGGAAGCGATTCATATCGGAAAAGAAATACTTAGTTATTCCACATATATTTTGACCTGATGATGACTTTGTAAGTCGAAACTTTGTTCGTGTTTAATAAAATATATGTGGAATAACTAAGTATTTATTTCCCGACACAATTTTGCAATTTTAAATTAGTATACATGTATATTTCGGGATAATCTTCATTAAATACCCATTTTAAATGGCTAAGAGATAACCAAGGTACACCGCCGGTATAAAAACAAACTCGATGTTCTTTCAATGTGGCGAAAATTATCATACATATCGACTACCAAAACATTACCATATCATCGAGAAAAAACTAACAGTCAACTAAACTATGATTGATAACTTGAATATCGTATACTGAATATATTATCCACATTAGGTACCGACTCTTTACGTACCTATCGCAAATATCCACAATCAGGTTCATCGAGACGATATCGCCACTTAGTACGTGGACAAGAGAACCAATGTCGTCCCGTGGAAAGTTACATTGTTCCAATCTATCCAAAGAAGGCTTTAAATCACCTTGAAGCACTTAACGCGTTATGTTATGCGTTCCGATTGCTCCCTCACACGATTTCTTCCTCTCAACGTTTTTAGCTCGTTCCCCACGGCCCTCTCTCCAATTCTTGGTGGCTCGGTCAAATCCGTTTGACCCATTCCTTGCCACGCCAACGTTCATCCACAGACGCTATGGTAACATCCGAGTACTCCCATTTAAACATGTTTTTCGACCAAAAATTTAACCTTTTAGTAACTTTTGACGACAGAACATCAATTTAAAAGCTTCGTTTTGTGTACTCAGATGTAATTGAAACACTTGCAATTAATTGGTTGAGGTACCCACTTGATTTCCATTTTTTCCCCAATACATTACCCGCACAATTTATATTCTACGCCTTTGGAACTAGGGTATACCCTTCTCTGAACAAAACAAGAGGCTACCGCTGTGAATGAGTACAGAAAAAACATTCTTTCGACACCATGTGTAACCACTTTCATAAGTTACTAAAATTTTGGTGTAGCAGAAAATTACAGAATCCAGAATAAGAAGCGTAAAAAGTCTCACGATTCTGCGAGCGGCCTAATATTTCATCATTTTCGGGAAATATTGGGAAAATTTGCGATAATCTTATGCATATAATTTTCGAAATTTCGACTTTTGAGCTGGAATTACTCAATTTAATTCGACATATCCCATGATGAATCACATCAAATCTCGAATTTAATGTGAATCACCTAAATAAAATGGGAATGAGGGATAAAAAATACGTTAAAATTGGCTCATTTTCACGAAACTTACAGCTTAGTAATCACCTCGTATCATGTGAATATCATTGACTGTGATCTCAAAGTCAGTCACGTCGATATTCATAAAATTGTGGAAAAAGGGATTCATATCGATCCTAAGACGCATCAACTGAAGGCCAATAATATACTGTATCTCCGAAAGTACGTTTGACCTTTGCCCGGACCGCCTTCTTCATCCCTTTAACGGTACCCTGCCCACCACGCAACTCCATGGCCAGCCTGCTGTCAACTCCCTACCACCTCCTCACCCGTAAAAAAAAGAGGACTTCAGTGCTAACCTGTTATCAAAGTTACCTCAGAGGAGCAAGTGAACCTCCCACGTTCATTCTCTCGTCCTCTACTACCACGTTGCGAATCGATTACAGACAAGGACAGGGTCGGCCACCGCTGTACTCGGCTGCAACCCCTCGGCAACGGCTATTCCCTCTTGCTAACCACCTTTCAACCCGACTTCCGGGTGGAATTCCGTTTTAATAGTCCAGCCACAGACCTCCTTCCCTTCGGCAGCCCTACTCGTATTAGCCCAAAACACCGCCTTGGTGCGGTGGAGTCCAGAAGGACGAAAGAGCTTCGTAACTCAATTTCTTCTCTTCTGGGACTTACTCCGTGGACTAGCCTCCCCGGAAATTCTGCAAGACGAGCATTTCCTTCCGCATCACCTTCCACGGTGCACAATTAGCACCATTAAACTGGAACTTACTAAGGCTCGCTTCTACTTAAAGGACTTTCAATGTAAATAAGTTCAGTGCTTAGATTTACATAGGAATTGGAAATTTAATACACTATAATAAATTGAAATTAAACGAAATAATTTACTTTCCATTCCACACAATTATTATTTGTAATTCCACACAAATTTGTTCCATTGTTCCACAACTTAATTCCAACTTTGTAATTCCACACAAAGTGCATGGGATTAACAAAGTAAATTATTTCATTCCATTTCAATACCTTATGCAAATTCCATAAAGTTACGCCTGAGACAACAAATTTTACGAAGATAAACATTCTCAAAATACTCTTCAATAGCGAACTTATCCATTCAATTGACTACTTCTCTGAGGGGAATCACTCGAGGAAAACAAAGCAATAATTTAGATAGTGAAGAGTAAATTGAGTTTTGCCGTTACGCGTATGAAGACAGCAGACAGCAAGAACGCGCGTTGGGAAACCAACTGGGGTGAAAGCTGAAAATTGTTCACGCGAGGGGCGAACTGTTTTTACCTTCGCCACGTGACCTTGGGGGATTTCGGTAAATCTAACGTCAAAACTCCATTCACTGTTCATTATTTTAATTACTGCTTTGTTTTTTCCTCAAGCGATTTCCCTCGGAGAATTAGCATGGATAAGTTCTCTATTAGAGTATATTTTGGCGACAATGTCATGAAAGAAAATCTTGGAAGATGAATGGATATTGCAAATTTTATTTCGTTCAAACTAAAATGCAGTCCATGGATGAGGAAATGTGAGAAAATTTAAAAAAATCTCCCTATCACCCGAGTAGGTGTGCGGGCACAGCACACAAAACATAATGCACACGCCAATATTTCAAGTTCTCGTAACCACACTTTTATTATCTATATTTTATAACAATAGCAATGACCTTTAGCAACTATCATGCAAAATCGTTTAATGCAAGACAATTTTCTAAATTAAAGTCTCATGTTTCTCCAATACTCATGAAATGTCTTCAATACAGCAAATCACCAGTAATCAATTGCACCATGATTCAGTATTATGAAATTCACTGTTATCTAGAAGACATTTCTATCAAAAATCAGGAGAGGCGGAAGTAATGGTAACAAAAATTTGGCAATTAAGTGTCGATCAAACAAGATCACAATTCACATTCCAGAAAAAAACAGTCATCAGAAATTCCATTCTACTGCATAATAACGAAAATGATCTTTATGCCACTAATGAACTCAAACTTAGGACCATATTAATATGACTGGGTTGATGAATATCGAAGTTTTTTTTTATTGCATTATGAACCAAACAGTTCAAAGGTATGACAAAATCAAAAATGCAAAATATTATGAAAGCCAACTTTCGTTTAAATCCTGAGACTTCGGGACTAATAAACCCAATTTGAGTACTAAAAAAAAAAGCTAGTCTGGAAGTTCGCAAGCCGAACCTCCCTTTGAAATTTAATGGGTATGGAAATCGTCACAATTCTACGAAGAGTCACTTCGGAGTTTCTATACCTGCCGCTTGCGCTAATTTTAGTTGCCGAAAAGTCAAAAATAGTCACAAAATCCGGCTCTCGAAATTCAACTCGAGTTCACGACATTCACCTGAACTTTAAAATGAAGAAAAGGAACTCATTACTTAAGGCATTGAACGACGAGGCATTTCCATTCGTCTCCAGAAATTTCGATTTCCTGTTCATTCATTCTTCGATTCATTGTTTCCATGGATTGTTATATTCTAACAACTCTTAACTTATTAATAATTTATTCTGTAAATGAAAGAAAATAATAAATTATTCGATTAAAGTGTCTACAAATTAGTCACATTTAAGGCAAAAAGTAATGCAATGAACAGGAAAATAAGCTTCTGGATTGAAATTTTTCAACAAAAAAATGCGACAACTTTTACTTGATTGATATTGAATATAAAAATAGAACAATAAATGTTCAAATATCATTTGACTTTACCGTGCGCATTTTATATCAAACGGATTTCCGACCGATCCGTACAAAGACAACCATTTGGAAATAGATCACAAATGTCATAAATAATGAGTCACCTCTTAAAACTAATTTAATTTAGAGCTTTTTGAAGCTTTCAATTGTATAATATTGATTTGGCATTTGATAAAGAATGTGATGGGATCCAAATTTAGGAGGAAATCTTCAGTGACGATACAGAAAATTTTAGCAATCTGCGCACTCTCACCATGGGCACACAATTTCTAGTCAAGATTTGAAAATAAAAATAAAAATGTATTTGTTGTCTCAGGCGTAACTTTATGGAATTTGCATGACATAATGAAAAGAAATACTTAACTTTGTAATTCTGCATGATTTCTTTAAAAAACACGACCTAGGTTTCGACGTTAAACGTCATCATTAGGTGACCTGATGACGTTCTACGTCGAAACCTGGGTCGTGTTTTTTAAATAAATTGTGTGGAATTACCAAGTTAAGTATTTCATTTCATTACACAAAAATCCATCATGGAAATCACTGACCCATTAATTTCAATTTTTGTTTAAATGACTACTCAATAATTCGAATAAATATTCTGTCATAACTTATTTCTTTAATGACACAGTGATCAACACGAAGATTTGATCGAAAGGAGAGGATAGATTCACCTAGTAATCAGCACTAGAGCGAGTGAAATTCAAACAACTGAATGTATGTCACCTGTGCTTTCCCTGTGCCACCTGAGTTTTCATAGAGAGATTTACATCCATAAAATCTCCTGCCACAGTTAATCTGAGCGTGTGCGGAAATCTGGACTTGAACGTATCACCAACCTCTGTTCAGTAGCCATCTATGTTACAACACTGCAATAATATTATTCGTGTTACAAGTTAAATTCAAAATATAGTACACGTACGGAGTGATGTGATGCGCACATTTTATTTTTAATTGCATTTTTATTTGTAGTTTTATCTCATTCTGAATTGAAATTAGTGTCGTAGCATTTGACACGACACGGTCTTTTACAATATGTAAACGTCTTCCTTGATCCCAATTGAAAGATATCTGGATGAAATTCACACTTCTAGATAAAGTGGGGCATATTAATCTCTTTAGATATGCCGTTTACAGGTTTACAAGGAAACTGTTAGTCGATATATCAAAGAACTTGGACTGAGCGCTTAGAAGCGATCAACCAGATTTGAACCCTAATCCTCCTTTCCCTAACCAAACGCTCCTCAATCTTGAACATCACGTAGCGCGCAAATTAAATATTCAATATAAAAAGAAAGAAAATACAAGGATTCAATACATGTGTTTCGGTTCGTAATAACAATCGAAAACCGGCTACGTATTTGAGATGCGCAAAAGTCCAAGTTAAAATAAAATGAAAATATTTAGAATTAATAAAAAAAATCAAGAGGTGGTAGGTACCTCGCAATCCCTTCCGTACCCATCTTGCATTTCACCCAGGGAGGCACACCTTCATGCGTAAAGAATACTCCCTTTGATTGAGAAAAGTAGCTTGACTAGCTATCTAAATGATTCTAAAGGAAGATTTGTAGACGTAAGAGCCGGATGGATCTTGGAACCTATTAATATAATCCAAGGAACAATTTTATTACCACTTAGGAAACTTTCGATTGCTAATTAATTCCAACGACGAGTAAAACATATTCAGAATATTTGTATCGCCACACAAATGGGTAAAAATTTAGGAGGAAAATTAGCGATGTATTTGCAAACTTTAATTTCAGTATGGCCGAATACTTTTTCCTAGATGAAAGCTTAACCTCAAATAAAATGCTGGAAATGACAACGTTCCGGATTCAAATTAGGGTGATCATTGTATAAATGGCTTAAAAAAAACATTTAGGATTTTCGGGCAAGATTTGCGCAGTTCACACTAAGATCCCAATATTTCCTTGGAATGAGCGCATCCATTCGGCAACGAACAATACGAGATAAAATATCATTTGCAGCTGGCAATACAAAAATTAAAATGCTGTTTCATGTTAACGCACGGAACAAAACGCTGTAAAGATCACGTAAAAAACATGAAGATAAATGTAAGACTTGAATTAAATAATGATCTAACAAAATCTAAGGGCAATGCCAAAGAACTCCCAAAGAAAAGTTACAGCTGAATATCTGCTGACTTAAATAATAAATAAAACTTGACTTGAAGTTAAGAATAATCTAAGAAACTAAGGAAAATGCCAAACTACCAAAGGATAGTGACTGTCTAATCTCTGTCGAAGGTTATAGAAGCAGAAGTAATTCTCAGCTATTTTTTAGAAAGATGGTAAGTATCGGCAAAAGTATCACTAACAGTTTTCCACTTTTTCTAGTTTTAAGTTCAAATACAAGACTTATGTCATTGATCTCTAGCATGAAAAAAATCCCTTTTCTCGTGTCCGACGGACGACACGTCTGGTCTATCGACAGTTAAACTCGTATTGACATGAGAGCTCATTTATATAATTATATACAAGTATGGAGGCATTGTAAGAGTGCCACGGCGTGTCCCTACTGACTACCGGGACTACTGAGAATATTAGTGGAATTTAACAAGTTGAAGGCCACTGCCACGCATTCCCGTCGGAAATTTGCACGGGAGACGGTTGTTAACCTTAGGAAACATAGAACGTGGAAGGTAAACGATAGTGAGCCCAGAAGAGACTGAAAAGAGAGCTCACTGAAGAAAAATCCCAACTTCCTCCGATAACAAAACAAATAACAAAACACACACGTACGTGCGAGTCACCTTCAACCATTTACCCATAAAAATCCCGTCTAAAAACAAATTTAAGTGCAACTTTGTCGTCTCGTAGCCTAACGCTATTATCGCTTGAACAGTTGACATCTCGTGTATATTTCCACCAAAGCAGATTGTTTGAGTATTCTTCGCAATATGAGGAAAAATAAACAAGATTAAAACTAATTATATTTCCATTTCTGAGCGACGGCTCAAAAGGAAAAAAAATACGTACGACATTACCGGTAGCCGTTGAGAGACAAATTAGAAGTCAAAACAAGCTTTTATACATTTTTCTCGCGACCCTTCGCTTTGCTGTTTTCGATTTTTCTTGCCCCAATTGCACGAGCATAAGGCGTGAGGGACCACATCTAAAACCGCTTGGTGAAGTACTAATTTTATCGATTCGGGAATAATATCGATATCGGGAACCTTTAATGTATTCAACAATCACACAAATACCAAAAATAAATGCTACACAGGGGAAAAAACAAGAATCCAAAATAAACCTGGAAAAAAATTAGCCACAGCTGGCCTGAAGATACATACGTATCTTCTTTATTCTACATATTTTTACGGTTAACCCGCATGTAAGTATCGTTTATTTCAATTAATGTTAACGAACACATGGTAGCCGCTGAAGTTTTCAATAACTCCTTTCAAAATATTGAGTTCAGCCCATATCAATATGACAAACATTATATTAACGCACGAAGAAAGGATGAAAGACTTTGCGTTCCCGCAGGAAATGATTTAAATTATTTCCCGTGGAAACGCAAAGTCTTTCATTCTCTCTTCGTGCGTTACAAATGGATTTCCACAAAGTATCGGCCTCAACCATCTCTCCGCAAACATTATATTGTAGGAAGATGCCGCGGGCTCCACTAATACCTTAAAGTTTGGAATAATTATGCATAGTATTTTCTTCCACATATTTATAAATGTCTCAAAGTTAATTTTACGCGTGAAAGAAGTACTACGGACAGGTTTTGCATCGAATCTTGAACCTCTCAACAATCTTTGCAAGATGGCATTCTCAATCTTCAGCGATTTAGG
>CM073776.1:69843073-70103156 GCA_037158775.1 Hetaerina titia | reverse complement strand
TATATATATATATATAATATATTTAATGCTGTTGTAAATATTGAGATTGTTACTTTCCGGTAGTTTTACTAAAAATCTGCAAGATTTGGATATTTGAGGGTAATTTCATTATCCAGTGTCATGCATTTCCCAAATCAGGGAAAACCTTGAAAAGTGTTAGAAAAGGTTAGTTGTTTGAATTGTCTATGGAAGATTTTCTTTTAATATTTGAAGCATACAGTGGATGTTTCATGAAATCAGTGTGTTAGCTAGCATTTCGCCGTGGAAGCTGAAACTACGGCATATTTTTTTTGATAATATTTAATCAATTTGCTAGTGTCAAATAGAAAGAGAGTAATGAAAAAAACCATAAACACAGTAATCAACCCAAAGGTCGGTTTAGTAGGTGATGGCAGAGTTCACCCAATACTAAGGCCGACAGCATGTGAAATTCACACATCAGGGTAAGGGGGCCAGTTCCTTTCTCTGTGCCGGTTATGGTTTCCCAGGAAGTTCTGGTACACGAAAAATCACATAGCTTGGGTGGAGCTGCAGGTGCCCAAGGTGCCTTGCCCGGGAATCGAACCCAGGACCTTCTGGTCAGTAGTCCAATGCTCTACAAAGAGAGTAATATGTAAATGAAAACTCTAGGAATAAAAGTGATTTTAATAGAATCCTGCTTACATGAAGATATCATCATCAAAAATGACAGATAACAACAACAATAGTTCAAGAACTTATCCTTTACCAGTAAAAATTGACTAAAGATTTTATTTTGGTTTTCTTTGTCAAATATGACTGAACGTTGTCTTTTTCAGAGGATGAAGGTGAAGAAGATTTTCCAGGAGGCAGGGGTGTTGGTGGGGAGACCGTGGATGGTGATGAGGCTGTAGGTGCCTTGGTGCCAGTCCCAGAAGTGGGAACTTGTGCCGCTAATCCAGAAATTCCTCCAAAAACAGATATTCAGGTAATATTTTTCTAATAATTGAAAATTACCTATTCATTAGCGAAATTGACTTGGGGTACTCCAAAATGACCAGAAAATGATAGTTACTGAAAAAGGTTACTCATTGAGGAAATTAGTTCATGGCTCTACTGAATGTAAAATTGGTAATCAAATTTTAAAACAAGGGATTCGTTAATTCTAATTATATTTTTATCCAAATAACTACTTTTTGGTTTGGACTATGGGTTGTATTGATGAAATTTAACTTAAGTACAGATGGACTGAATAATAAAGTTAACTTGACAGTTTTGGTGCCTGTTGCTTGTCGAGTGAAATTTGTTTCTTTAATTATTTTAATTGACTTATATGTTATGGTCATTCAATCTATTATGATTCTTAGCAAAGGGATCCAAGGGCTTGAGGTCTTCTCCTGCCTGTGCATTTGTTCATTTGTAATAACTGTAATAATTATATATCATAAGTAATTAGATTAGGTTCAGAATTGGAGAACTGGGAAAGGAAATTTCAAAATGCAGGACTGTGAAAATCTTCTTTGGTATCATGGTAATAAAAGTGTATCGTTTAAATGTCTCATTTCTAAGGTTAGGGGAAGAGGTGGAGTGAAAAAACAGAACTGATAAATTAAAAATATTAATTTTTAGGAGAATACTTTTCATTAACATGTGATATGAAAACTTGTTGGAGAAATATTGAAATGAAATTATTGATTTTGTAATTCCACCCACTTCAATTACAAAGTCAATAATTTCATTTCAATATGTTATGTAAAGGCTTTCTCAAGGAGGAGGGAGTTGATGGTGGGGACGTTGTGTAGGGATATTAAGACAAGACTCGTAAAAACTCTGATATGGAGCGTAGCTATGCACATCGCGGAAACGTGGTCACTGAAGCAGGAGGATAGACGTGGATTGGAGGCTTTTGAAATGTGGGTTTGGAGAAGAATGGAGAAGGTGAAATGGACCGAAAGGAAAACAAATGAGGAAGTACTAGAGATGGTGGGTGAGGGGAGGGGTTTGTTGAGAGAAATCCTATGGAGGCAGGAAAAATGGATGAAAGACATATTGAGCGGCAGTGGGATGTTGATTACGGTAATAGAGGGGAGAATGTTAGGCAAACGAGAAAAGGGCAGGAACAGGATAGGGATGTTGGACGGGATGAAGGGAGGAAAGAAGTACACAGAGATGAAGAGGGACCTGATGTAGATTAGGTTGCTGGATTGGATTTTGTTTGGAGTTACAAAGTGTCTATTTGATAGTTGTTTCCATCCAAAAACCTACCTTAACCGGTAGATTACCTAATGTAAAATAAATGTATAAAAGTAATATAAATGTTATGTAAATTCCATAAAATTAAGCCAGAGACAGCAAATTGTTGGAAAAAGTTTGTTACCCCACCTGTAAATATTTTTGTTTTACTGGCAAATTTAACTATTATAAATTGCACTATTTGTTTCAGATGCTTGATGTCTATAAGAACCTTAAATTTGACAACCCAGATGGTGGTGCTTGGAAGCAGGGCTGGAAGGTTGAATACCCACATGGGCACTGGGATGGACGTGCAGCTAGGCCATTGAAGGTTTGTTCATATCTGAGTATCAATTCTTCAGTCTTGATTTAAGACCACACTTGAAATGCATCATAACTACTCGTAGCATTTGGGAAATGGTAGGAAAATGCATTTGGAAGAAAATAATTTTTTTTTAATTGAAAGAATACTGATATTTTTCCAGTTTCGCTTTCTTAAATTACAGATTAGGTTGCATTAATTGATTAATGTGCCACCTCTGTGCCAATTAAGTTTAAATATATATTTCAATTTTTTTATTTCTGTTTTAAAGTGGTTATTAGTTAAAAGTAATTTTTTTACCTCTGTTGTTAGATTATAAAATTTCTATGAAAATATGGAATTTTTTATGGTAAAGAAAAACTTTTGTCACAGGCTTGACTTGTCACAGGATTCGACTTGTAATAATGGCATAACAACTGAGGGATCATGCCCATGAAATGCAAACTCAAAAATGTTGACTTTGGAATGCTTCATATTCTCTTAATTCATTGATTGTTCATGTATAATGCTCTAAATTAACATAATGGCACCATAAGAACTCCAATGTGACTGTGGATGTTAACCAAAAGTTACGTTTTTCATATTTTTAAGAGAACATTATAGCTCTCTCCATCTTGTAATGTTTGTAACAATGGTGAAAGGAATGGACTAAGCTGGGTGAACACAAGAGTATATGGAACTAAATAACAAATATTCAAGCAGTAAAAATGCGAGTACATCTCTCTCACCTTATATTTCTCTCAAAAAAACTGAGGAGTGACATGCAAATACATCTACATTGTCCATTGGGCATTTACACAGGTATAAATTTAATCTGACCTCAAATGTATGGCTGGTTTTAAAAACTGATGCTCAACTTGGCATTTACTCAGTTGGTGTTTCTGATGTTTAGTCAGGATTAGTTATTCTTGTAGACAAATGTACCTTGTGCTAGCATATTAATGCTTTGAAATAAGTTGCATTTTAACTGTTATTGAAACAAACATTTTTTCTTAAAAGGTTTTTGTGGTTCCTCATTCTCACAATGACCCTGGATGGATTAGAACATTTGAAGAATATTTCTCCACTCAAACTAGGAAGATAATAAATAATATGGCTGGGAACCTTGGATCCACACCTGGTGGTCGCTTTGTATGGGCCGAGATATCTTTTCTAGATCTTTGGTGGCAAGGTGCCAGTCCAGAGGAGAGGGAGCGTGTGAAGAAGTAAGCATGATGTCTTTTTTCTTTAGTGATCAGCGTAGTATCAGATGCAAAAATAATTTTTACCATACCAGAGGAACAAATTGAAATAGCCTCATTTATAAAGCATTCGGAAAAATCACTGAACAATTCATTAATAGAGTAGCATTAACTTTTCTCATATTAGACCATTTTAAAATGTTTCCCATGCCCATTTGAAAGGTAAAATTTTATCAGAGAATACATTAATCGTTTTTACATATAAATTTTATTAATTACAAAGGTGGAAGGAATTTATTTTTATTTGTTCCAATCAATATCAGTGTCACGTAACCTTATTCAAACTAATATGATATACTATTTTCTCTATTAATTTACTATTAGTTGTTATAATAAAAAGAATTTAATATGGAAATTTTGCTGGAATTACTTGGACCCAACATTGAATATTGTTAAGTTGTTAATTGCTCTAGATATTACATTAATACTTCATGTCAAACAAGTTTTCATACAGTGTAAGAAAGCCGTAATGAGAACAAAATTATTGTAATTTAATGTTTATAATGAAGTTTTAGATGGTGGTGAGGTGGGGGACTATGGGTTAGGCACGAGGAATGAACGCGGGGAGAAAGCAATTGAATTCTGCAGGAGACAGGGGTTAGTCATCACTAACACATGGTTTAGACACCACAAAAGGCGTAGGTATACATGGAAAATGCCAGGTGACTCAGAAAGGTATCAGTTAGATTATATTATGGTTAGGCACAGGTTTAGGAACAGTGTGATAAATTCGCACAGTTTCCCAGGAGCGGATGCGGACTCTGACCACAATTTAGTTGTTATGAAATGTAATGTTCGTTTCAAGAAGATAAGGCAAGGGCGGCGGGTTAAAAAATGGAATTTAGAAGCAGTAAATGAATTAACGAGGAAGGAGTATCAGGAGGCTGTAGAGAAAATGATGGATGACGGTAAAGAACTGAGTGCTATCGAAGAAAAATGGGGATGTATCAAGAAAGGGATATTGGAAGCCGCTAAAGACACTATAGGAACCGTTAACGGGAAAAGGATAAGGAAACCATGGGTAACGGATGAGATGATTGCGAAGATGGATGAGAGAAGAAGATGGAAAAATGTAAACACAGAGTTAGGCAAAATGAAGTACAAAGAGTTAAACAATAAATTGAGAAGGGCCACAAATAAAGCAAAAGAAGAATGGTGGAAAACGCAATGCGAGCATATGGAAAGTTTACAGAAGAAGGGTGAAATTGGTGCTCTATACAGCAAGGTTAAGTTATTATCGGGAAGTAAGAAGGCAAGAGCTGTGCTAACAGTTAAAGATAAATGGGGTAAGATAATAGTTGAACCAGGAAAAATCCAAGAGAGATGGAAGGAATATATAGAAACACTGTATGGTAAAGAACTTAGGCCGACAAGGTTAGACATAGAAAAGGAACATGACGTAGAAGAAGATAGCTTAGGTCCAGGCATACTCGACGATGAAATAGAAAGGGCATTAAAGGAGATGAAAGCAAATAAGGCTGTGGGGGTGGACAATATTCCTGTAGAAATGTTGAAATGGTTAGGGAAAGGTGGGAAAAAGGCCATATATGGACTGATTCGTAGTATCTATGAGGAAGGAATCTGGCCGGAAGATTTTGTGAGATCGGTGTTAGTTCCTATTCCAAAAAAGGCAAAGGCTTCGTCATGTGAGGATTACAGAACAATAAGTTTGATATCTCACGCAGCTAAAGTTATTCTCAGGATCATCAACAAAAGGATAGAGAGTAAGGCAAATGATTACTTAGGGGATGATCAGTTTGGGTTCAGGAAAGGAAGAGGTACGCGTGATGCCATTGCAGTAATGAGATCACTAGTCGAGAGGAATATAGAATACAATCAGGACGTTTTTGCCTGTTTTGTAGATTTCGAAAAAGCGTTTGATAGAGTGAATTGGGAAAAATTAATGCGTGTATTGCAGAAAATAGGAATGGATTGGAGGGACAGGAGACTGATCCGCAACCTGTACATGTCTCAGACTGCTCAGGTGCGAGTGGGGAACGGAGAGTCTGGATGGGCAGTGTTAGGAAGAGGTGTAAGGCAGGGTTGCCCATTGTCACCGGTACTGTTCAACGTATATGTAGAGGAAATGATTAAAGAGGCATGGGAAGAACTGGAGGTAGGAATGAAAGTCGGAGGGGAACTCGTAAAATCGGTTAGGTTTGCTGATGACCAAGCAGTTGCTCAGTCAGCCAAGGGGTTGCAAGCATTGTTGAGTGAATTGGAGGTTCAGTGCGATAAATATGGGATGAGAATCAATATTAATAAAACAAAGGTTATGCGATTTTCCAGAAAGAAAAAGGCTAAGCTAAATATTAAAATAGGCGGGGAAAGAATAGAGCAGGTAGAGCAGTTTACATATCTCGGAAGTGTTTTGGACCAATACGGTCAAAGTGGTAGGGACGTAAGGAGAAGAATTGCGCTAGGCAAGGAGGCTTTCTCAAGGAGGAGGGAGTTGATGACGGGGACGTTGAGTAGGGATGTTAAGACAAGACTCGTAAAAACTCTGATATGGAGCGTAGCTATGTACGGCGCGGAAACGTGGTCGCTGAAGCAGGAGGATAGACGTAGATTGGAGGCTTTTGAAAAGTGGGTGTGGAGAAGAATGGAGAAGGTGAAATGGACCGAAAGGAAAACAAATGAGGAAGTACTGGAAATGGTGGGTGAGGAGAGGGGTTTGTTGAGAGAAATCCTATGGAGGCAGGAAAAATGGATGAAAGGCGTATTGAGCGGTAGTGGAATGTTGAAGAGGGTAATAGAGGGGAGAATGTTGGGCAAGCGAGGTAAGGGTAGGAACAGGATAGGGATGTTGGACGGGATGAAGGGAGGAAAGAAGTACACCGAGATGAAGAGGGACCTGATATAGATTAGTTTGCTAGGTGGGGAGTCACAAAATGTTTATTTGATAGTTGTGTCCATCCAAAAACCTACCTTAACCGGTAGATTACCTAATAAATAAATAAATGAAGTTTTATTATAATAATGAAGAAAATTATTATAATAATAATTATAATGAAGTGAAGTTACAAGTTGCCGCTTACTTTATGAATATTCAATGACAAGGGGATTAAATTTTCAGGCATTTGTTCTTAACGTGAAAACTTTTTTTTGTAGGAAGTGCTCTGGAGATTGAAAAGGTGATATGTAGTGTTTGTTTTATGATTGCCTCTTAACTGTGTTGTCAGCAGGAAGCATTTACATTTGGTTTTTATTTTAATGTTCTTTGAAAACTTCAATATTGTTTTTGTTACAGTGCTGTGAACAATGGTCAATTGGAAATCGTGACTGGAGGGTGGGTCATGACTGATGAAGCAGCGGCTCATTACTACTCAATGCTGGCACAGTTGACTGAAGGTCACTTATGGTTGGAGCGAAACTTGCAGATCAAACCCAAGTAAGTGGAGAATATTAAGTTTGATAATAAGGTTTGGGTTATAGAACTGAGCCCATGATTGTGATTTTGTCTTCATCACACCCTACAAGGTATTGGGTGACGTGAAACCAGGAGTACATTGCCAACAATATATATTGTTAGAATACTAGCAACTATTGGAGAGGTTATATAATCGAAACATTAAGAATCCCAGGATTGTAAACAATTTTGAATGCACTGTATTTGAGTTATGGGTAGGATATGTTCCTGAGATAGTTTTCAGCTTGGTTTTGCATGTAACTCTGTGAGAATAGTGATTCCAGAAATAATTCTGAGAAATGTGATCCCAATAGGGCACTGATTTATTGGCTCATATGTGGTTGCAAAAGTATGATTGTAAGAGTAATTTCAGGCTCACAGATTGAGTGAATAGTTTGATCCAAAGTGATGGTGTTCATAAATAATATTGCAAGCAATGAATATCATATCAGGATAAAGATGGAGAGCCACTTAACTATTAATTTTTCTGCTTGGTCATGAGGCATTAAAATTGCAAATTTATAAGCAGTTGATGGGCTGTAATTTTTTATGAATTTTTTCACTAGATTAAGTGGAAAGAAATTATGAAAAAAAAACAAATTATGTGGGGATATCATTTTTAAGTAAATATTACTAAAAAATAACCCAAATATCTTAATGTAAAGGCTTTCAGTGTGATTATATTCCTTAATTTGAAAGGTTACAGTGCCCGGAAAATCCTCAATGAAGTAATGGCTGTTTATGGAAATGACTGCCCATCATAAAACACATTTGTGGGGTGGAAAAGGAATTTTCAAACTGGCCCCTTGTCCCTTATAGACAATCCAAGAAGTGGAAGGTATTCACTCACAGACAATGCTACCACAGTGAAGAAAGTGAAGGACTTAAAATCGTATTAGACTGGAGAGCAACCATCCAAATTATCATGAATGAGACTGATCTTGGCTATGGCAGTGTGCAGGAAATTATTCATGAAGGACTTCACATGTCAAAGTTGTCAATACACAGTGTTCCACGACTACTGGCTCCTTATTTTTTGGCTGCCTGGTTACAATATATGAATCTTGGCTCTATCAATATAATCCAGAGACCAAAGAGTAGAGCAAGGAGTGGAAGTACAGCAACTCACCTCTCCCATGAAGGCTAAGGTGAAGAAGCGTGCAGGGAAGATCATCCTCTTTTTTTGGGACTGTTGTGGAGTCATCTTAAAAGGATTACTTGGGGAAGGGTCAGACCATCACTGGTGCCTATTATTACATACCGTGGAACAAATTGCGTGATGCTCTGAAAAAGAAATGACATGGTATGATCACCAAATGCATATGTGACCTTGCCGACAATGCACCCGCTCACTCATCTCGAGGTGCAATTGAAGAATCAAAGCGATGTGGCTTTGAAATTTTGTCACATCCACCCTATTTTCCTGATCTCGTGACCTTCTTGTTATTCCCAGAACTCAAAAAACCATTGTGGGGTTGGAGGTTTGACAACACAAATTATGTCATTTAAGAGGTGGGATGACTTTCAACGAAATTCTCATGAGCTCTACAATGATGGGGTTTGAAAGGCCAAGAAATGCTGGGAGAAATGTACAACTCTGGATAGTGACTATCTAGAGTCATATGAATATCAAATTAAAATTAAATTTATATATCTCGATTGTTTTTTAATAATTATGAAAAGTGTGCAATACCCTCTCGTAATTTCTCAAATGCTGAATGGTAGACTTTCATCTAGTATGCCCCTGAAAATGTGGCCATAATATCCTTGAACAAACAGGCACACACCTATCTATCATTATTGTCAATTATCCATTGGTGCCTTTCCATTAATTATATACCTACTATAGACTATTGATGTTGTACTGTATCCTTATGGGGATTCTTTGTGGCTCATTTTCAATTACAGAGCACCATAATTTGAATAATCCATTACTCAGGGAAAACCTGTATTAAAGTATTGGGTAGTGCTCATTGCTTGCAGGATGAGCTTTTAGTTTAGGTATTAATATATACATTAGGTATCATGAACAAATGTGGCTACAAATGGGGACAGATGGTGACAATTGTTCTGGTTTACTATAGTATCTAGAAGAAAGGCCCTCGAAAATATATCTGTTTAATAACTCTGATCCCAATGCTCGTAATTCAGTGTAGTACAGTATGATTGTGTTCTTAAGATCTCCAGAAAATAATTCACTGAAAGTTTGCATTAGAGATTAAATCAACAGTTTTAGCTTTTGGTCTTCATGTGAAGCCACCTAATTATTTCAACAACCCAGCCACATTACTAAGTTTATATAAGTGTTTTCTGTACAAATCTAGTCTTTTTAACTGCTTTGAGTTGAATTTCGAAACAAGGCAGACCTTTTATCAAACCTCTATATGCTTGCATACAAGTGGAATATTTAATGTGAGGCTTAATAAGTAATATATGGCATTGCACTTTTACCTTCTAAACACAAAGTGCAAACTTCCTTTTTATATTGTTATTACTCACAGCTTTTTGATGTACTCTCCGTATATATATGAAATATGCTCCCATAGTTGGGTTTTCCATTAGAGATCTTGAATAAAACTCATTGAATCTACTTGATTAAAATTCTTACACCTAAATGCTGCTTATATCCTAAGTGTTCTTCAATGAATGATTGATTTAGGAAACATTTGGGGTAACTACATACTCCTTTTTAAAAAAATTCTCTGCAATGGATTTATTCAAAATGTAGTTGTTACATGTTACTGTTGTTGCTTTGAATGCCATCTAGCTTATATGCTGAAGTAACCTGATTGGTGTGATAACAAATGCCAATGAACGTCACTGTGTTATCCCCAAATACATATATAGTTGGAGCTTATCATTGAGCACAGTATTTTCTAGGAATTATTTAATGCAGCAGATTATATTTTTATCTGTCTAATTGATTTTTAGTTCATGTGTAACTTTCTCTTTGTCTCTTTATCAAAAGTGTTTTTTAAGTGCAAATATTTTTCTCTGTGATATTCATATTATATAGATAATTATAATAATAAATGTCTAATTAATTTTTTTTAAATCCAGAATTATGTAACATCATTCCAAAGAATTTATACGAACTCGCAGGCTTAAACAATTGTGTTTAAGGATTTTATTTAGAACCAAAATAAAAGCAGTGCATTTTTTTTGAGAAATATCAAGAAAATAAAATAAAAATGTATGAGAAACGTAGGGAACATAATTCAAATATTTTTGGTGGAAATACTTTCATAGGAGTTCAGGATATGCATTTATGGAAATTTATTTGTATATTTTATTACAAAATTTGCTTGCATAAAATTTTCTGCCATGTTATATGTTTGTCATTTGTTGTTAGATTAATCAGTATTCTAAGAGATTTCCAATATGTTGACACAGGAATGGATGGTCCATTGATCCATTTGGAGTTTCTCCAACGATGGCTTATCTTTTGAAGAAATCTGGAATGAAAAACATGCTTGTACAACGAGTGCATTATTCAGTGAAAAAACTCTTTGCTAGAGAAAAGACATTGGAGTTTCGATGGCGCCAGACTTGGGGTATGTCTTTTGGACATTTAAAAAAAAATCTTTTCCCATGTTATGAATTATTGGCTTGGCATCCTTTGCTTCCTTGGAATGTGGTCACACAAGGGTGGTCTGAAAAGTTTCCGATCTAACAAAGATACAAGACATTTTTTCTGAAATTTTCTGGGTCAGAAAGTTTTCTGACCACCCCCGTATTTTATTCCAGCCCTTAGATATAGATTGATTTTTGGGGACTGGTGACATTTCAGAATCCTTAGTGCATGCATCTCTCATGGCTGAAAGTATGAATCAAATTAATAAATTTAAATGCTCTAATCTATTCTGCCATGTAAAGTAATTCCTAAGACTAGTCTTAATTTTTTAAAAAGTCATTTAATACACTTGAGTATTGCCTCATGTATTTACTTGAATCCATAAGTTTACCCCCAAGCCTGTCAGAAATAGTGTTCTTCAGCATATCCACTGTCACTGAAGGCAAATCACAGTTAATGTCTTGGAAGGATGTACTCTTTGAGTAATTTTTGGGAGCTTTGGTTTTGTGTAAATTTAGCTAAAAGGTATAAGCCAGGCACTAAATGAATTTTCCTTTTTCATTTTCTCATTTGAAAATTTTACTTCAAAATCAATATTTCAATTTTCATTGCTTCATTTATAATGTGTGTCCAGATAGGAAACGTTAATGTAAACTTTAGTGAATTGAGGCCATGCATTGCAGTAACTTCTATATTATTTAAGGGTTTATGCTGCAGTTTTGAATGAATTTCAATGAAATATGTTTATCTTCTCCGTATTTTGTTAAGCTCTGAGGTAATACATTTTTCATGTACAGTATTTATCTGACCTTTGTGATCACTGATTAAGCTTATTGTGCCTATTAAAAAAAAATTATTCTCAACTCCCCATAAGTATTGATAAGTATTAAAAATAATGTAATTATTTTTTTCAAGGTGGTCTGTGCTCTGCATGGATATCAACCACAAAAATAAATGTGAAGATTGGCTTGATTGATGAGAATAAAGTGCATCTAACACTAGGATTGAAGGTTATGAAATGTATATACGAGTATTTCAGGGTTGGGTGGTGAGCACCTTTCATTGTGCCACTTGGACTTGCCAGGAAAGATCTGATACTTAAAAAAAAATTACAAAGCTTTTAGCTGTCATTTTCTGTGAATGGAATTCACCAGTTGAGAGAAATGCTTAGATCATATTTTCTCATCGTTAACTGTGTTAGCTGTCTCATGGTCTCTCAATAGATATGCAAAACTGCAGCATTATAACATTTTTTTTTTAAAGGGTGAGGTGGTCCTTTCAAGGATAGTTTTTTAGTAACAAATGGTTTTTGTTTCAAATTTTATGGTTACCTCTGGAAGGTGTTAACAAACCCAAATCATATGATTTTCCAAGTCCCAGAACTTTTTTCAGGGACTTCAAAAGAGACAAGGAAAGTAACTGAATCCTGTAACCTGACTATAAATTTCATTCACTGTATTGCAGAGGTGGTTCTCGGGTTAGACTGCGTGAGAGTCATTTTTGGCTCAACGTTTCTCTTCCGTTGCAGGGAGCGTCTTCAGGAGCGAAGTGATCTTTCGTACTATTCCACCGGTATATATACCTCAGCTCTCATCCTTTCACTTTTTGACCGTTAGGGTCTAACGGCCGTTGGTTGGTTAGGTAAGGGTGGGGGTGGTAGATTGTGTGTTTTTCCTGTCTCTTTTTGGCCGTTTGTAGATATTTTTCTTTCCCCACACAAGAACGACCACAGAACTTCAACCGGGATGACGGCTTCCACCTACCAAGCACCTGGAAACGTCTCTTGCGTGGGGAAAGAAAATTTTGAGCCAAAAATGACTCTCACGCAGTCTAACCTGAGAACCACCTCTGCATCTCTCAACAGCTGCGAAAGCCTCCGATCTTGTATTGCTTTGCGATGTGATGTGTGTGATGCATATCAAAACCATCTGTGGTTCTAAGAATAATTATATTGGAGGTACACTAAAATTCTTTAGGTTGTTTCTCCAAATTACCCTGTGGTGGCCCTCCTTGGTTTTTATGGCATGAACCTTACCTTGTTTGGCTTTGAAATGGCAGAATAGAGGAGGGCAGAAAATTTTTCTTTTTCATTACCAATGGTAATGCTTAATTTTTTTATGGCAGTACTCTATTTTCCATTTCACTTTATCTGGTTTATTCAAAAGCCAGAAATGGCTTGAATAAACTGTTACAAATTACCGTTTTAGTGGGTGTGATTATCCCCTTTAAGGACGTATTTAAAAAATCTTCCTTGAAATATTTGTGTGCATATTTGTATTAAGTCATCCCTGATCTTATTTTCTCTACAAAACAGATTCCAGTGGTCGTACTGACATCCTGACTCACATGATGCCATTTTATTCGTATGATGTACCTCATACATGTGGGCCAGATCCAAGGATATGTTGTCAATTTGACTTTAAGCGCTTGCCAGGGACTGGTGTCACTTGCCCATGGCGAGGTTCGAGAGCACAGCCTATCACCCCAGATAATGTTGCTCAAAAGTAAGTTTTTTTGGTTCTTTGTATGCAAACATAGTTCACAGCTAATCTCATTGATAGAAAAATAAAACAAGCTTCCTAGCTACATGAGATTTTTATTTAGAAATAGATACTGAGTTGTAATGATGGATATTTTTTGCACCTATCACTTTCAATGTATTCTATTTGGGTTGAAAAGGAACCTTTTGACTGTGAGTGAGCCACGTTAAGTATTATATATTCTCTCCCTACCTTGAAGAAAACTCATCTGTTGTCAGAACTCTTTGCCATATGTTAGGGGTATTCAAAACTACTAAGCAATTCCATAATTAGTAGTAGCAGTTTCCTTTGGTTAACATTTTGACCAATATTATACCACAATTCTATTCCAGGAGCTGGCTTTTATTGGATCAATATCGAAAGAAATCAATGTTATTCCGCACCGAAAGGAAGCCTGGTGCTGGTGGTGGAGTAGTGTTGGCTCCTCTTGGTGATGATTTCCGTTATGATCAAGCATCAGAATGGAAGGCCCAATTCTCCAACTATAAAATGATATTTGATTATCTCAACACTTCCCCAAATCTTAATGTTCAGGTTTGTAGATGCTTTTTATATGAGTAGTTTTACGTATAATAAGGTAGTGTGGTGGAATCCTATTTGTATTAATAATATAATAATAATTTTTACTAGCCCAAGGGAACGAAATACATTGAGACTGTACAGGATTTAAGACATGGAGGGCCATATAATATAAATATAAGTAGATTAAGGCACAAATGAGATAATTCATAAGGTATAAATAAGTGACACATTATCAATAAATTCTTCAGAAAGATAACACGTAAACCCAAGGAAGAGGTAGGATTTTTAATGAACATTCTTATTTCTTCACAATTGGTTTAGAAGGTGAACTATTATGTTGAAAGGCCATATTTTTGGACTTTTTTCTGAACTTAAAATATGATATGTAAGAAGTGGGAAGAGCCCCAAAACATAATGCTATGCAATGCTTTTGTTTACAGTTTAAAATAATAAAATTTTAACAATATTTCTATGCCTGCAATATATCTACATTGCAATTAGAAAATTTCTCACATTTTGTTATGCACTTAGGCTAACGTAACCAGGCCATATTGTGGAATATCCTCATTTAAGGATTGCTTAAGAGATACTGAAAGAGATTAAGAGAGATATAGTGCAATGAAAATGCATAATAAAATTAATCCAAAGATATTTTGACAATGCTGGTATGGTAGTAGCTTTCCAGTGGTAATAGTTTACAACCTGATGTAATTTATGGAGGCTTAGTGTTTGCTCAGTGGATCCTAGACTACCAAGAGAATTTGGCCGGTTAATGTTTAATGAACGTAACGATAGAAACTTTGGAGTAGTGACTGAATATTCTTAATTTATGATAATGATATGATATGCACATCCATTTATTTACTTGATGAATATAGTTGATAATTTATTCAAATATTTCTCTTATTTTAGAGTAATTTCTTTAATTATTGGGATAAATCTGGGTTTTCATTATTTGAGGAAATGTGTCCATGCTCCACCCTTCGTCTGGCATTAAGATTTTTTGGTACTGATCTATTTATTGGAAAGGCTGTCCAAAAACTGATTGTTCACTTTTTATTTCATTCTAGGTTCAATTTGGCACCCTCGATGAATATTTCACGGCACTTAGATCTGAAATGGGTGAAGCAGATGACGACTCGGAAACTCAAACTGGTAACAAGCACCAGCCTAATGTATCACCTACAGCTCCTGCGTCAGCTTTCCCATCACTTTCTGGCGATTTCTTCACGTATGCTGATCGTGATGATCACTACTGGAGTGGATATTTCACTTCACGCCCATTCTATAAGCGGATGGACAGAGTCCTCATGGCATATTTGAGGTGAGGCCTAACTGTTTCTTAATTTGAAGTTAGGCTTTTTTTTGAGAAATGGATTTATAATGGATATTTGGGATATTTTTATGAAGCCTGAGAGGCAATTTTGAAGTCATTACATTTGGGTAACACTTGTGCAACATGACTCGCACAGGGCTGCTGAGCTTTTGTTCTCCATGGCTCTTGGTGCAAGAGGACGGCAAGTGAGGAGGCCAGATGTGCCGACACCAGCACCGACGCCTCCCTCTTTGTTGCTGCCTCTCTCTTCCCCCTCTTCCCCAGTATCTCGACTCCTCTCATCTGAGTGGGCCCTGCTGTCTCGCCTCCGGAAAGCAAGGAGGTGGCATTCACTCTTCCAGGTAAATTGTGAGCTAGTGACTAACTTAGATTTGGCTGAAGAATACTATATCACACCTGAGAGTAGAATCAGATTTTTGTGAGAATAATGAAGTAAGTTCTTCATGTTTTGTCCATGATAATGATTAAATGAGTGTGGGAGGATGCTTGACTTCTACTCGATATATACTTAACGTAAACTGGGTCTGTCCCACAAATAAGCAGAATAAATCTGGGAAGTAAGTACTTCGGTGAAATACCAGAAGTAAGTACTTCAGGGAAATAAGTACAAGTGCTTTCTCTCCTCTCAGGACAAATCCCTAGTGAATGTGAGGATTAAAGTAAAAAGCAATAAACTTTGGTAATAAAAAATTGAATTAATAGTGAATGTGAGGATTAAAGTAAAAAGCAATAAAATTTGATAATAAAAAATTGAATTAAGAATTTTTTAAAATTCTTTATTGGAAGTCAAACAATTTAGACTATGTCAGATATAAGCCCAATAGATAGAAAAAATTGCAAAAATGACAGAATCTATATCAAAGTTTTGGCTCAAAATCAACAAAAATATTAAAACATGATCAAAAATATTTTCCGTCATGAACCTGAAATATAGGAGTTTGAAATGATAACAAAGCTATGTGGGTTATTTACTAAATCCTTAGAAAAAAATTGAAAAATTATTTTGGATGTTTATTTTTTATTTTTCATTATAATCTCCTTTTAGTTCTATATACTATTCCCAGTGTTTCTCATACTTGTTTAGGTCATCCATAAAGTAGAATTTCAGAAGGTCCTCAAAATAGGCATCTTTGTTGTTGATTTCGTATTTGACTTGAATCATTTTCGACTGAGCTATATTTTCAAGTTTGGAAATTAAAAATAGTCACTTCCACTGGACTTCATGAATTATATTCATAATTTGTAGATGTATGGCCACGTTTAAACTCATTCACCCAATTGTAAACAACCAGAAGTACAGGAGCATATGTGACATTAACTTCATCCAACTCGGCTTTGATCTCTTTTGGTATTAAGCCTTTTAAATAGAATTGTTCAATCAGTGCACAAGACTCAATTTTTTCCAGAGAATCAGAATTGTTGTTGGTGCATGAATCATGTAACCACTCTACACTGCACTGTTTAAATAATACATCAGTAACCTTTAAAAATATTAAAATATAGATATGTGTTAGTGTTTTGTGAGTATTTTTATTTAATTTCTTTAATATTACTTTGTTAGTCTCTTTTTGTAGCTGGTGATTTAATTCCATCTATTATTCATTTATTGTGATTACTGTCCAATAATATCAAGAGACCTTTTCACTTTCATTTTATGGATTCCTGCATACATTCATGTTGATTTATGTGGCTTTTCGTGCATCTTATTATTTGCTATTGTCATTGCAGTTACAGTTGTGATTAACGAGACAGTCACTGTATTCTGGTAGAAAATACTGTCTAACAAATATGCAATAGATTGATTTATAATATTCAAAAAATTTTTTTTAGCACCATGACGGAATTACTGGCACTGCTAAGGATCATGTTATGAACGACTATGCACAGAAGTAAGTAGTATATTAAATCAGGATCAATAACTTTTGCAATTCATAATATATTCTTAAAAATTGGTATAGATAAAATGAGAATTTTATAAATTTTGGTCAAGATTTAATCATTATTGCTCATAGTGTAATTCCAAAGTATATGTCTGTCAAAGAGTTAGTCTTAAATTGTGTGAATCAGATTTTCCAGTCAAGAGTATGCATAACTAATTTTTGTATTTGTTATGCATTCATGTTTAGTGCTAATTTATTTTTGAAATCAAGGTATGTCGTGCAAGGTATTAAAATGCTGTAACTTCATTTTTTATGTTCATCTAGGTTTAATTTTTGTTATAAATACACCATTTAATGCATCTTAGCATATCTTTAATAATACTGGAAAGTGGAACTTTTTGAAATTTTTAGTCAAGTGAATTTTTGTTCCTGGTGATGTTGTTCTCTTGTCCTTTACAGCAAAAACCATTACTAAAATAATCTTTTTATTGAAGGGAATACTTTTGTGGCAATGGAATGCTTTTCTCCCATTCAAGCAAAACAGACGAGACTCATGTGTACTTCATGAGTCGCTATTGTTGGCAATGATTGTCTAATTTATGATCACAAACCCTATCCTTCTTTGCAATATACTTTTAAGAATTTTTAAAATTTTAATGGTTACATAAAGGGGTTGGTTATTTTATTTCAGGATGCTGGAAGCTATAACTGGGACCCAGCATGTTATACAACAGTGTGCCCACTACCTTTTGACCTCTCCAGATGTAAGCATACTCTTTGTTATAAAGTGACATGTGTGTTGTCTTTCTACACTCAATTAGTGTCACGTAATGTAAAGTAATATAATCAATACAATACAAAACTGGCAATCTATTAGACCATACCTTTTCATAAATGCCAAATATGAGCAGAAATTGTCATTTTCAGCATCCAGAAAAATTAAACGAAAACGAAAAAATGAGCAGTAATTCACGAAAAAGTATTTTAAAAATTGAGCTTATACCATTTGACAGTGCAATAATCTATGCTACTAAATGTTAGTCGTTAAAATTGGAATGTGAATAGAATGAACAACATTGTTTATGATATGCATGATTTTCTTTTTAGGTTCCATATCGCCCATTGCCAGATCAAGTGTTCTTTAGCCTGGATGATGCCCGGAGACACCATCACAGTCTTCCGGAGAAGACACCCATTGACCTGGGTGGTGTGGGTAGGGAAAAGGAAGAGGAGGGTGAGGGTGGACCAGGAGAAATGAGGTTTGACCGATGGTCTGGGGAGAAAGTGACCAAGGGAAAGGAGCCAGTGGGCAAGACGAAGAAGGTGGTACTTTTCAACCCATTGACTTGGAGGAGGAAGACGGTCATATGGCTTCGCGTGAACACACCATATGTCATTGTAAGTGTGTCAATCCATTTACAGCAATATTTACATGTGTACGTATAATTAAGTGAAACATTTCTCTTTCCTGAAATTTTATTCTGTTAAACCACATTATTTCAAAGTTGAATGGGCAATAAATCTTGGACCTGGAAATATTGGGGTTTGAAAGAAACAAGTTAAGAAAAAAATCCTCAAGCTCCATATTTGGAAATTGCAATTCAAACATCATTCCTTTAAATGATAGCTAAATTAATCGAACAAGTGTGTAATTAAATTTTTTTATGTATTCTGAGGAATTATGTATGTGTTGCTTTCAGTTTTCAGTGAAAAAATGAAAATGAACTCTAGTCTGTGCATGTGAATCATCAAGCTGTCGATGCTCCCTGTATTGAGTCCAAGAAATCAAAATTGGAGCAAATATTCGAAAGGGCTTTATATAATATTACTTTATAAACCCATGTGCCATATGCATCCATAGAAGAAGATGTGAACCCCATATTTAAGCATGGAAATGAAAGAAAGAATCAGAAGTGCTAAAAAATTGACAAAAATTATAACTTACTTTAACATCTGTGGTAACAAGCTTAGGATTTTTTTGTGCAAATTCTCATAAATTATTACATCAACATTGAGAAGAATAGAAATATGATTACCACAGTGTGACAAATTTAAAATCACAGCCATTTCAGTAAAAATTCTACATGACGATCAAGCCGTGTTTAATGCCTCCTTATTCATTTTAGAGTTGATATGGATACTAATTGGATCAAGTTTATGAATTTGAATCCCAACCATGACATGGACATTGTATTTTTAATTAATGGCTTGGTGTAAGAGCATCCTGAAATTTACATGCTATATTTTTTCAACTCACGGTAATATATTGGATTAAAAACATAGCATTTTTGATTGCAGGTGAAAGACTGGCGTGGGGACCAAGTTCAAAGTCAAAGTGGGCCTGTATTTGAGGGAAATGGTGCTATTGGAATGGTTGACGGTGCTTATGATCTGTGGTTTCTAGCAGATGTTCCACCATTGGCACTAGCCTCTTATTTTGTCACTGGGCTACCCTCAATGCCTGAAAGGTAAGACCTTGGCCACATGCTTGAAATGTCAATCAATTATATTTAGTCAATGGTGGTAGTAAAAGTTAAATTTCACTCAATTCTTTAGCTGCAAACAAAATGTTAGAACTCAGTGAAGAGTGTCATTTAAATGACTTGATTTCAATACAATGCAGTAGTGGTTTGCTCTTATCCATACTGTCGCTAATTTATTGCAATTTTTATATTTCCTGGGGATAGGAATTGAGTGCTTTCATTTACTAGTACGTGGTACTATTTTTACCCACTTCTAGTTAATGTCTAAAATCAGTACTATAGAATTTACCAGTACACGAGTTGCCCTAACATTTTCTACTTGAACTTTTAACTATAACAAAGGTAACTGAATGGCTCATCTACTTTCTGTAACTATATATGCACTGTGAAATTTACCATTTCCATTTTAATTCTTGTTCTGTTCAAAATCAAATGTATTATGAATGTGTGCATGTATTTTTAGTATACTATACCACAAGCAATTCAGCAAATACTCATCCACAGTATGCTAAATGAGGCTTTTTTGTATTTACTTCTGCTTTTTCTAAAGCAGTATCAGGCTAGAATTATTATTGATTTAAAATGCATACCTTATTGAAAACTGCATTTACATGTTTTAGTACTTCACATTCCTGATCTAAACTCACTCTTTGCAAACTTTATATGGTGTTCATTTTGTTTATTTATTTATTAATTTTGTTGTCACAATGACAGAAGTGCAATCAGTCATTAATTTCTTGCTATCGGCTGGATGTAAAATATATTTAGTACTGTTTTCATTTAATCATGGTTAATGAATAAACTCCAGTTGATCCTGACTGATTCGCAGACAACTTGATTGAAAATCTTGATAGTTTTTTTAAATTTATTCAGGCGTTACTAGATTCTATTGTACTCAATGTGTGAGGGATATTTTAGAACATCTATGTACTTCTTTTAGGTACTAATTATTTTATTTCTCATATTTTTCCAGTGAAACATATCACACACTATCAAAAGTGCGGCTTGTTGGTGTGACATCTAGTCAAATCCATCTCTCCAGAGGTTTTGAGAACACAGAGGTGATTCGTAGGGGTGGAGAGGAGGAGTTCTCAATTACCAGTGATAGGGTGTCTGCTGCATTTGGAGCCTCAGGTTTCCTGAAGGCAGTTACCCTTAAGGATGGGGCAGACTCCTTTCCTACTCCGGTGCATATAGACTTTGCAAGGTGATTATTTTTCTTCCTATTCCATTATATTTTCTCATTCTCTGTTTGGCTGGGTATTTTCTCTTGGTCTGATGGGAATCGGTTTTTTAATGGGGAGTATGCCATGCAGTTCAGTTTTAACTCTGAGTGAATGTACTTGCTGTGCAGTATTAGCTGATTAAGAATGTCCCCAAGTGAATTAAAATGTCTTATTAATTAAGTATTCATAAATAGAGAATCATTTAAAGTTTAATTTTTGGCAAAATCCTTTTTCGCACATCCATAATTAAGTGTACATACTTTTCACTGGAAGGTAAAAGTATCAGTCTCTCATTATGGCTAACAATAAAGCATTTTGCATACCATTGTGGAGTTTCTCTATCATGGAATGATAATTTACACTTGACATAGTCCATGATAAATATGTATGTTTGTTCCATATTCCTGAGAGTAATTAATTAAAAGATTTCTATGGTATTTTTTAACCGGGTTAAATGATAGTTATTCCTGATTATTAAAAATTCTTTTATTCAATTGCCATATTTTTTACTCATGTACTTAGGGATGACTATATGCTTCGACTGTAGTTATAGAATAGTGACTATGGTATTTCACATTGAAACCATGGTCATGAAGTTAAAAATATTATGCTTGCTTTTGCTAAAAATTTATAGTTAATTACATAAAAATTGCAATAAAGAACAATATTATTGTGGCTATCATCATCCTTTAATATAGGTATGGTGCCCGTCCTGGAACTGAGCGGAGTGGTGCTTATTTGTTCCTGCCTGATGGTGAGGCAGAAGTATTGTTGCCAGGTGGAGGGAAAGGAGGTCCAGGAGGTGGGATGAGTACCCCCATCAGAATCCTCCAAGGGTCCCTCATCTCAAGTGTCACTGCATTCCTCATGCCACCATTGCTTCAGCACACTGTGTCACTGTGGAATGTCCCAGGTATGGGAGATACGTGTGCTTTCATTACTGCCATTATCAGTCCATAAACTGCAATAAATCAAAATCATTTGCAGCATCCATTCAATCATATCATGTTTCAGCGTAATGTTAAATTAAAGCGTGCTATTTCCTCAAATAATTTAATGGTGCGTTTAAAGCTACTTGTTATGATTTTCATTGCGTGAACCTCAACAATTTATCACATTGATTCAAGTTTTAAAAATTTGAATGTCCATTAAACTGGTATAAACATGAAGGCATATCATCTAAGCCCAGTATTTTTAGCCAGCAGAACACAGGGTTTTATTATGAATGAATGAGTACAATGCAGATGTATCAATAGATCATTGTATTTGATGTATTTTTTCACTTACGAACATAGCTGATCTTGGGGTAAATGACTTTTCTAAAAGTTATATGACCACATAACTTTGAGTGTAACAAAAATTCATTTACCCTGAGTATGAATCAATAAATGCATAAATCTTTCTTTGTTGAATAATAATATGAAATTATTATATCACGTAATATCTGCCTTAAATTTGTGGTAGTCTGTTGAATAATTTTATTCAGATCATTGGAAAATATAGGAAGCCTAAATACTGATATTATTTGAGTCAAGATGAAGATAGACGGACTTGATGAAATCAGTTAATATTCATGTCAGATCTTTTAAATTGAATGAGTTGGTGATCTCGTGCAAGATTATGGTTTTTATCATAACTCTTTTGATTAAATAGGTGTGGAAGGCATGGGGTTAGAAATTGCCAATGTTGTCAATGTCTCTGGGCGCAGCAACTTCGAATTGGTCATGCGTGTATCAACAAACATACGGAACAAGGTTGAGCTTTTCACTGATCTCAATGGATTTCAGGTAAGTTTTCATCACAGTTTGTTTTTGTCATTATGATATTGTAAATAGACATAGTTGGACATGATTTTGTACAATGTATCTTTAAGGTGCTTAATTATTATGAAAGAAATGATAATTAATGCAATTAAAAAAATAGTGTCAATGAAAGGGTCATAATTTACTAGCTGTATGATAGGTAAAGAGGTGGACTCACTATGTATCCTAGAAAATTGAGAGAAAACCCTGTAATTATATTTGAACACATATGTGCCTTTAAATATGTAATCTCAAGACATGGTAATATAGGAACATGAAACATGTATCATGTGCAAAAGGGCATAAAGGACAACTTTCAAAAATTTGTACTGCAGAAAATATATAGCTGGTTAACGTCACTATTAATCATGAATAGCTGTAGCCTAGAAGTCACAAAATGTTATCATATTTCAAATGAATATGGAACAAAACAAGAGCTAGTGGAGAAGTTTTATCTCTTTCCTTTTTTTAAATTATGTAGACTTCGTTGTATTACTTGATAGAGTAATGTTCACGTATTATGAATGAAATATACATGTTAATAAAATACATGTAAAGTGTGGTGATAATTTCTCCCTTATTTTAATGTGATGCTGTTGTTATAATGTGGTAAATTTGACAACTTAAATGCTTTTTAGCATTCATTTGTTGATTAGTTGAAAGCAGTAGTAACTGTAGAAAAATGATATAATGCATATAAGTTTATTAAAATTTTCACTTTTAAGTGTTGGGTTAGATGAAATTAAATGTTAATAAATTGGATTGGGAGGTACAATGAACCCCATCCATCCAAAGTCCGTGAGTCGCGTTAATTGTGGTTTCACAAATTGATCCAAATAGATCTTTTGTTAGCCATTTTTAAGCAAAGAGAATTCATTTAAAATTTTGTCATCGTTTTATGTTTTTTTTATTTCAATCATTGTTTCCATTGATTTGTTCTTTCAACTTTATATATTCATAAAAGATGTTGCAATTGAAACAAGGCCAGTAATGCATTTGATAAAAACTGGTAGTGGAGAAGCAATGAGTGCTAATAAATTGAGAGGATTTTGTTACACCATTGAGGTAAACTGTGTGTTCTGATGTCTATGCTTTTACTTCTGAAGATGTTACGCCGTAGACGTCTGCCCAGGCTCCCATTGCAAGGAAATTATTACCCACTGCCGTCTCTTGCATACATTGAGGATTCATCTTTAAGGTTTTCCCTGCTCTCAGCTCAAGCACATGGAGTGGCTTCCTTGAAAGAGGGTCAAATTGAGGTAAGCTCTCAATCACTCTACAGGATATATTGTTACTTCACGAGGTTTTTAAGAGCCAATAGTTTTATTATTTTCTAAAATAACACTACTGGCATATACTCTTTGTGGCATAAATTAGCAATGTTCAGGACATGATTTCCCCAGAAAAACTAGGATATGCATGGAAATGAGTGTTCATTGGTTACTGAGTATGATATTACCCTTCATTAGTGTCAAAACGGTAACTTTATGTGCACTTCCAATTTCCTGATTATCTTGATAACTGAACTATGATCATAATGACAGCTATGGCAGGGTTCAGCTGATGAGTTGAAAATAGCAGCAGTGGTAGGTATTAGGGGAGGTGACCAACAGCAGAGGTCATTTGTACCAGAAGGGAATAGGTGGGTTATCTGGCAGGAGTGGGATGTTATAGGAATGGAGGAAGGGTGGAGAGAAATGCAAAGCCCTGGTACTAAGTTTAATCACCGGCATAACTTTCCCATTTGTAGCTTTCAACGTCATTATCCTCAGGTGATTAAGGCTGTTTTTCTAGCAATTCTAACTTAACTTTGAAAACAACACAATTCATATGTTTATGCAAGTTAATATATTCAAATTGGAAATGGTAGTTGAAAGAGAAAAGGACAAGTCACTATTGTAGTTGGTTGGCAAGTGGGGGCAGATATGGATTCCTTCAGAATTAGAGGAGAATGAATTTGGAATATATATATTTGTCCAAGAAATAGTGTTTATGCTGACATGTTCCCATATTCATCTCAAATAAACATATTCTCTTTGTGTAAACATAGTCTCCAGTGTCTCTTAGTCTTATTAGAAGATTGTAGGTGTTGGCAAATAATTGAAAAGGGTCGGGCATCTCTTTAGCTAGCAAAGAGGAAGGGGTTGATGAACACTTACAAGCCTGCCTTTTAATTGTGAGTCTAAAGAATTTGAACTACTGGCATGATATATTATTAATAGAGAAATCTATTAAGAGAAAAATGTGCACAAATTTATTCATGATATGTAAATTCTTTACTATTCTCTGTTTAGATAGGTTCACATTTTTGGCATTGAGAACATGATATCATTTATAATTTCCTTTTATAATATAATTAGGATAATCGTCATATAAATTTTATACTATTTTTTTAAAGGTTGATAAACCTATGGTTTTCAAGAGATGGATCTGAAAACTTTAGATGTGCATTTTCCTAGCCCAATCAGTATTTCAGGAAGTTGAATGGATCTACCATTGGATGCCATATGACTTTTTGTTTAAAATGCAGGAAATGTTTTAAAAAAATCTAAAAAAATTGGCATTGTACTGAAAAATTTTGCTGGACACCTAGCAAGAATTGTTTGTTCATGACAAAAAATTATGTTAAAAAAAATTTCCCATGGGTATATTTTATCCAAGCCCGCAAACATGTATTGGCTGAAAATAGTTTTCAATCTTTGACCTATGCCCATCTGTTATTGAATTTTTTTTCCTTTGATATGTGTTTGCAGGTAATGCAGGATCGCAGACTAGATCAAGATGACAATCGTGGTCTTGGTCAAGGAGTACTAGACAACATTCCGACGCCAAGTTTCTTCAGGTTAATTTTAGAGAAAAGGAAAAAGGGCTGCAAGGTAAGGGAGACCATTTAAAGTACCTTATAATTTATGTGTAAGGACACTGCAGAATTTCAGATGTGAATTATAATTTTTGATGTAATAATATTTAAATAAACTTTCATTTTCATCCTTTATTTTAGTATTACCTACTCTAAAGAATGCAATTTTCTTAATGATAGGAGTATAAAATTATTTCTTTGTTTGCTTTTTAGTGACTTGAATTTCTATTAAATGTCGCAAATATTTGATTGTAAATTATCCATTTTTATATGCGTTATTGACATCCAAGATTAAGCATGTGGGAATTGCTACAACAGTTACTTTGTCTAAGTCACCATCTAATGTGCACATTAACAATAACTAGATGCAAATATTATTCACGCAGACCAGGATTCAAAAACAAATCATTTGATTTGCGGCCAATGGCTTTAGCCACTTAAGTTACTGAGGTATCCTCTTCTGTTGATTTTGAATGCCTAGTGGTTTTTTTCAAGTTCTTGCATAAAATCATGAACATTACTATCTAGGTTTTTGGAGTAAATTTTCATATTAAGATGACAAAAAAAATCAATGATGAATAAAAGTTGCCTATGGATTTCCCTTTCATTCTGTGAGTTATTATCTAATTCTTTACATTCATATGTTCCTAAATGGCCGAAGCTTGAAGAACATGCTAAGTTTTCTACTTATGTTTGTATTAATTAAATCCACCTACTGCTTCCTTAATTCTTGTAAGATCTTCTCAGTTGAAGGTGAACCAAAGTGCCTTTCGGCTGCTTTGTTCCCATGTTCTGAGGCATAATTCACGTCTTTTAAGTTTAAATGCAATACCGTCTGATAATCTTCTTTCTTAAGATCCCATAAGGTTATTATCATTTTAACTTTTTAAGCAATGCTCATTTTCCATTAATATTTTGATATTAACTAAATATGTATTAAAATCAACCATTTTGTATATCTTTATGACACTCTCATACTTGTTAAGGGTGTGGACTGAGTATATTGGGAGAAATACAATGTATGAGCAGAGGGGCAAAATTTCTATTAGCACATTGTGTATAAATTTCGTAGCAGCACCGTTTTTACTTTTGAGATGTTCCTAAACGTGGTATATCGTATAAATTTCTGATTTATTAATGACTTTTTTAGGAAGTACTTTCAAAGATATATTGAAAATCTATGGTTTATTACTTGCTCAAAACAGTTATATTATCAAAATTAGTAATAAAGGTTACTATTTTCTATGCCTGATGCAGGAAAAAACTCAATGGTTAGTATTTTTCCACCGAGTCAGCTTGCGCTAATACTTCAAAGTTATACCTGTACACTAGACCACATTTTGAAGCAAAATGAGTGAATTATGTTCTGGGAAATATGCTATTTTCAAAAGTTTAATGCTGCAAAAAGACAATCATGCAAGTACTGTACTAACAGGAATATATTTTTTTCCTGGAAGTTTACTATGAGTAACTCAGGGTTTGGCATATAGTCAGCTTTTAGTGGCATTTAAATTAAACTAAACACTAAATAAATTTCAGTGGGTAAGTCCTCACAGCCTGAACAATACATGATTAGCAGCAAGCGCAATTTACATCTTTGATGGCCTTGTTACATTAAATGTCTGAGGACCACATTTGCATTATTTACCTCTCTGTCATTTCTATTGTTTTTCTGGTAATTTTTGTTCTCCAAACTATTCTTAAAAATGATTGAATGAATTTTTCCCAGGGCCCTCCTCCTGAGCACCCTACAGGCTTCCCATCTGTTGGTGTACACTTGGCGCTCTCATCCTTACTACACCCCCCTCTGCGACTCATCTGGCTAGCTCCTGATACACCCGACAGCAGGGGTCCTGGCCATGGGGATGCCGACAATGGAAGAGGTAATTTGTTGTACTTTACTACTTCTGATAAGAACTGGAGGTAGGAATGAAAGTCAGAGGGGAATTCATAAAATTGGTTAGGGTTGCTGATCACCAAGCATTAGTTGCTCAGTCAGCCAAGGGGTTGCAAGCATTGCTGAGTGAATTGGAGGTTCAGTGCGATAAATATGGGATGAGTATCAATATTAATAAAACAAAGGTTATGCGATTTTCCAGAAAGAAAAAGGCTAAGCTAAATATTAAAATAGGCGGGAAAAAAATAGAGCAGGTAGAACAGTTTACATATCTCGGAAGTGTTTTGGACCAATACGATCAAAGTGGTAGGGACGTAAGGAGAAGAATTGCGCTAGGCAAGGAGGCTTTCTCAAGGAGGAGGGAGTTGATGACGGGGACGTTGAGTAGGGATGTTAAGACAAGACTCGTAAAAACTCTGATATGGAGCGTAGCTATGTATGGTGTGGAGACGTGGTCACTGAAGCAGGAGGATAGACAGAGATTGGAGGCTTTTGAAATGGAGAAGGTGAAATGGACCGAAAGGAAAACAAATGAGGAAGTACTGGAGATGGTGGGTGAGGAGAGGGGTTTGTTGAGAGAAATCCTATGGAGGCAGGAAAAATGGATGAAAGGCGTATTGAGCGGTAGTGGAATGTTGAAGAAGGTAATAGAGGGGAGAATGTTGGGCAAGCGAGGTAAGGGTAGGAACAGGATAGGGATGTTGGATGGGATGAAGGGAGGAAAGAAGTACACAGAGATGAAGAGGGATCTGACGTAGTTTAGGTTGCTGGATTGGGTTTTGTTTGGAGTTACAAAATATTTATTTGATAGTTGTGTCCATCCAAAAACCTACCTCAACCAGTAGATTACCTAATAATAAACTACTTCTGATGCAATTCAGACAGGATTTGCCATTATTGTCAAAAAAGGAAGTGTCAGGCATTATGGAATATCGAAATTACTGGTATTATGGTCATTTAATAAAGGGAATAAATTACACAGGCCTACAAAAAAAATTTTTTTTTGTGCTGGGAATCTTTGTGATGATTTTAACTATATTTGTAGAGCTGAATCCAAGTATGAAATCCGTTTTTATTTAACAGCTCTACTTTTTTAGATATGGCACATCTTACGATTAGTTGTTTTAATATTTGATATATTCCGGAAAATAATTTTCAAAGTTAAATAAATCTATAAGTATACTAATTTATAACCACTCTGCGGTGTTCCTTTTATTTTCAATAAACTGTCAATAAGTTTTATGTATATTTCTATATTGTAGGCCAATGAGATAATTATTAATATAATATTCCCATGTCATCATGTAGAAGATTTTTTTACGTAAGTAACAACATATCTATATCTTGAAAACTATAGCTGATAGGAAAAAACTAGTGTCATAATTGGATTCAGCACCCCAATTGTTCTTTAAATCAGCATTAAAAGCTCCGGCACCAAAAACACTGTTGGCCTGTGTTATCTAAGGGCTGAATATTTTTGTTTGAGTTATTATAAGGCAAAACATTAAGTTAAATGTAGGTTGAGTGTTCAGGTAGAAAGTGATATATTGACTCATTCCAAAATAGATTTCTTGAAAAATCAGATTCAAAATTTTTTCCTATGTAAGGAAGGTATTTTTATGAATTTTAATGAGAAAAATCAGCAAGTTATTCGACAATTGATGTACGAGGGTCATCCGGAAAGTAGTACCCGTTCGTGAAATAAAGACACAAAAGTAAATATTAACAAACATAAAAAATTTTATTTGAAAGAGGATACTTTAAACTACTTCTCAACATAATCTCCAAGCAAATTAAGGCATTTGTCATAACGTGTGACAAGTTTCTGTATTCCTGCTGCATAGTCCTTCGCCGCCAGCTCATTGAGATACAGGGTCACTCCTTCTTTAAGTTCTTCATCGCTGTCAAATCTTTTTCCTGCCAAAAAGTCTTTAAGCTTTGTAAAGAGATGAAAATCTGAAGGGGCCAAGTCCGGGCTATACGGTGGATGGTCGAAAGTTTCCCATTTGAATTGCTGCAAAAGTTTTTGTGTTATCCCAGCTGCATGAGGCCTGGCATTGTCATGAACGAGAATGACACCAGTAGACAATAGACCTCGCCGCCGATTTTGTATTGCCCGCCGTAATTTCTTTAATGTTTCACAATACGCATTGGCATTAATAGTGTCTCCACGGGCCATAAAATCAATAAGCAATACACCTCGTCGATCCCAGAAAATGGTTGCCATGAGTTTCCTGGTGGACAGAACTGTCTTGAATTTTTTTGGTTTGTTTGGTGAATGAGCATGATGCCACTCCATTGACTGTCGTTTACTCTCAGGTGATGCATAACAAACCCATGTTTCGTCACCAGTAATTATGCGAGTCAAGAAAGAGTCTCCTTCATCAGAATAACGTCCCAAAAACGTCAGTGCTGCAGCCATACGCTTGGTTTTGTGCTCATCTGTAAGCATGCGAGGGACCCATCTTGCACAAATTTTTGCATAATGCAGATGGTGTTTAACAATTTCATGAACAATTGTTCGAGAAACATTGGGAAAATGCTCACAGATGTCATCAATTGTGACGCGCCGATCGTTCCTCACGAATTCGTCAACTGAGCTCACCAGTTGGTCTGTAATGACAGACGGTCTCCCCGAACGCTCATCGTCGTGTGTGTTCCCCCTCCCCATGTTGAAGTTGCGACACCACCGCCGAACAGACGACTCGTCCATTACATTGTCTCCATACACCTCCTTTAATTGGCGATGAATATCACATGGGCGAACGTTTCTTGCATTGAGGAATTTAATCACTGCCCTCACTTCACAACTGGTGGCGTTCTCAATTGTTTTAAACATTGTAAACAATCACAGAAACAACACAGGCAATGCTAGCGTCACGCAACTTGGCTCAGAGAAGGCAGACAAGCCACTGAAGCTATCTGACCTCGTCCAGCGGCTACTCGCGTCATCAGCACTTCATGTGGCACGAGCGGGTACTACTTTCCGGATGACCCTCGTACTTCTTTCCAGAATACTTGCGATGGAAGAAATTGAACATTTTTTTTTACTTTGAAAAAAAATAACCATTTAGACATTTAAATGAATGTCAATTCACTAATGGAACAAGTAAGTGCTGATTCACTAAGTCCTAACTTCAGTAATTGCTAAAATATAAATTTCAAGTAGAGAATTACTTTGAATAAAGCACCAGCTACCCTTTACCTAATGTTACAATCTCATAACCTGTGTGCTCCACTTACTGTATTATCTGTGACCTCAACTATCAAAGAACATGAGCTGATGCAGCAGTGAATAAGACTCGCCAAACAATCTGAGATAGCATATTGGTTCGTGGCTTTTGTTGCCATACCTCTTCACCCAACAGTGGCCAAATTGGGTGTAGATTCGCCAAATTATTCACACAACCGATAATAAGATCAGGGTTGGTGATGCTGTGAGTTACAGTTTGAGCAAACACCCTTTGGATCATTCATGGTAAAAAGTCATTTATTTTATTGGTGCTTATTTTATTATGTTTGCAAAAGTGAAGGTTTGAATTAAAAAAAAAAGAAAATTATGAAAAATTGAGGGATTCTTATGATTAACTCTTTTCTGCTCAACCTGTTGCTGAATATTTAAACCAGGAAAAGACTATACCAAAGTGAAATATGACCAAACATAATTCTTCAGATCGGTAGAAATGTTAGTGTGAGGCAAATGCTGTCATTGCAGAAATTCATTTGATGCAATATTTTTTTTTATGTTCATATATGTCGAGCAAAATAACATTTTCAGTTGATGACACATTTGCTTAAATAAAGGTAAATATTGGATATGAACCTTATAGGTTCAGGCTTGACTTAGTGAAAATTTTGTATATCTATCAAAAGAAAGAGAGAACATACTTTTCCACAGAATTTTAATAAAGTTTAAAATTCTGTGGAAAAGTACAATCACTATTTCATTTGATAGTAAATGTTGCACTTTCCTAAATACGAATGAATGTATAATTCAACCATCGCATGAATTCAGTATCATATGAAAATATTAAAAAACTCTCTATTTACTGTACTCTGTATATACACTCTTTTGTGTTCTCAGGAGGTCACTTATGAAAGGAGAAGGGAAAGCATTATTCTTTCGCATTCAATTTCATTATTTAGTTAGCTGGAGGGAAAATTAGATGTGTGGAGGTTAACGTGGTGTACAGTTGAACTGTTTACTCATTTGAGGAGTTAAAAGAAATGATCTAAGATGTGATATTTGTTCAATCTGTGAAATCATTCAGTACAACTTGTCATGATATTCTAGCAAAGTGCAAGAAATGCATACCAAATTAATATGGGTAACTAAGTGGACTCCATTGCCACTTAAGTTCTCAGTCTTCCAATCATTTGAGAGACAGTAATTACTTCACTCCTGACATTAATTCACAGCATTTCTCTTGCCACTATGACCCAAGCATCGAGATATCACAATGAAAAGAGTACAGAGCACCCCCTTCCCTTGGAAAGAGACATTTTTTTAATGGATTTTGCTGAGTATCCCTGATTTTAAATTGCTTGTGCAGGAGCAGATGGCATGGCAGCTGGTCTGGCGGGGGTGTCCGTGATGGAGACACCCGAGGAGGAGGAAGAGGCTGGAGCATGGGTGGAGGAGCGCATGAGGGCATCCTTTGAACCAGTCCGCTCTGCCCCCACGTGTGACTTCCACCTCGTCAACCTGAGGGTGCTCTCCGAGTCAATACATGAGAAGCGACCTCATGGTGTTGGCATGGTGCTTCACAGGCTTCATGCCGATTTGTGCTTCCCCACGCCTTGGGATGCAGCGGATGCCGCTCCATGTTCCTTGGAGAGTAATGGTCAGGTAGGTGGGCCATAGAAAACCAGGACATTGCATGCCAGATTGATTTGTAAATGTAGTTGACCAGCTCTTCAATATTTAGTGATTTCACATTGATTTAAGTTTAAGCAATAGTGATTCATTGATAAAATGGTTTATTTTGTTCAATATATTGTAGTTGCTTATTCCATAAATAGCATTTTTGAAGGGACTAATAGAAAAATATTGAGGACAGGGAGAAATTTTTTACAATTACAATGCAACAATTTCAGAGAGTAAAATTCATTCGCCTTGACTGGGATTCGAACCCGGATCCCTCGATATCCGGCCGAGTGCTTTAGCCAGTTAAGCTACCGAGACGTCCTCTTACACTCTGAAATTTTGCATTGTAATTTTGATTTTTACTCTCTGAAATTGTTGCATTGTAATGCACACGTAGGGGATGACTCCGTTAAAGTTACTCTTGCCGCATCTCCCGCAGTTTCTTTGAAATTTTTTACAAATTTATTTGGATGATATGCAAACTGAATATATGTCAAAGGATTTTAATAAAGCAATGAATTTTGTTTCTGGAGACCGGTACTCATATAGAGGAAAGCAAAAGTTATTCTTAATGTTATCGAATTTGAATTATGTCTGCTCATATAAAAAAGAATATATAGGTATTAAAGTTAGATTACAGACTTGACTACTAATGGTTTATCATGTATTTGCCATGATCTAGTTGTTCATTGTTTATAAATATTGCTTGGAACTTAGTATTTTACAGACATGCCAACTTTCAAAAATGAAAAATCGGGAGATTTTTAGAAGTGTATCACGAAGTAATCACTTTTAATTACCACAATATTTGCATGGCACCTTAATCCCTTTATGACACTTTGCCAATTTTTAATGAATGTCACACTTTATTAACATGTTAAGCTAAGTACACAATTTGAACAGTTCATCAAGAACATAAGAAGGAAAAATCGGGAGTCTCCCGCTTAAATCGGGAGAGTTGGCATGTCTGATTTTATATGCTATTCAGATTGGAAAATTTAATGTTCAATTTCCAGCTTTGCTGAGTCGGCATTTAAAACTTAGACTTACAATTTTTGGGTAATTCCTAAGGTGTCTGTGGAAGTATTGAGTCAAGGAATTTGAAGGTTTCTTTTTTACGTAATCATGCAATCGTGTTTTTAGCATTTTCTATCAAACTTGAGTTCAATTTCATTATAAATAAATTGGTTATTTTGGAAAAATAGATGAGTTAATATCTGGGTCATTGCTGTACCTTTCTGACTCAATTTTCGGTGAATTAAAACACTTGTTATTCCTGTCATGAAGGTTTTATTTACGTCAAAGTTTTTAACATGTTATAGAGTGGCTACATGCTTGGAAATTCCCTGGAATTTTTGTACAGTTACGATGACAAGATACACCCATTTATTTATGGGAAAATAAGCTATAATTTCAGTGCTATCATGGATTGTGCCTTCCTTCCCATATGTCACATTCTATGCAATGGACAGAGCCAAAGTCCTGCTCAGGTGCCAGAACCATTGGGAGAAACTTGACTCAGTTTAAAAGAATTAGTATTCTTTTTATGGAAAAATTGATTCTCAGTAGAATCTAGACTGTATTCAATTAAGAAAAGTTTCATGATTTTATCTATATTATAAATTGCAGAAAAAACTTTAAAAAATTGTAGAAATTTGGTGTAGAAAAGCTGGGAATATCCCGAAATTTCGCCCTTGGATTTTTAGGCCACAATGTGTGAAATGTTATCTGCAGTGCTTGTCATTACTGGAAGATGATTTTTCACATGAAAATTTAGGAACCCTTTCAATTAGATTCATGTATAAGTGTGCACTAAAAATTTTTAAGCATGGAAATACTACCCAAGTGTTTCAATTCACCAGGAATTGCTTCACAAAAGTGGCACCATAAAGTCCCTTTTTCCATTTACCTAATCATCTTTTTTTCATCATAAAGTTTCTGACCTAAAAAATTCAGAAAAAATGTCTTGTATCTTTGTTAGGTTGGAAACTTTTCAGACCACCCTTGTAAGTTATGAGTTTTTGTCTTATGGATGTAATTTTTTTGATGGAAGGATTGGGAATTAACAGAGGTATTTATTAATTATTGTCAAAAACTTGATTTCTAATGGCAACATTGAAGGGTGGCTATATAATTAACTTGGGTTGGTGCTGTTGACTTCAGACTTTTGATAAAAATTTTAATTTTTATTATTTTATAATTCAATTTGGACAGCTCAAGGTAGGTGACCTCTTCCCAACGCTGTTTGGAGACTCTCTGGAGCCACACACTCTCACATTTATAACGTCAACCGGACCAGCAATTGACAAGCGTACCCCGATCAGCATATGTCCAATGGAGTTATCAGCACATGTGCTTGATCTGTCAACACAGCGGTAGCATGTGAGCTGAAATTTCATGCTATCTCAAGATGGTAATCAACAACAGCAAATGGAGGTGCATTAAACATCTGGGCCATTTTGAAATGAAGTTGGTAGTCCTACTGATACATACTATCTTTTGGCAAACTCCAACGTAACTCTTCTTTGACTTCAAGGCAATTGAAGGGAATTTTCAGGTATTTGATAGTGATGGAATTTTATTCACTGTAATTAAAATACAGAGAAAAAGTTATTAATTTGGATAAAAATTTGTCCGGAGAAAAACTAAATGAGTGTCATGATTGGGCACATCTGAAATGTACTTGTTGTCCCTGGAGGGTGTGCCAAAGTTTTGCTCATGCAACCAAGTACATTTCTCAAGAAATGTAAACGAGAATGAAATGAATAATTAACTAAGTTATGAGCAGTTGCATATATTGTTGGATAAAATTACATTATGAAGTACTCCAGTGGATGAGTGAATGTATTTGTAAAATAAGAATGAATGTTTTGTTAAACGAGGTAAACATATTGGTACGAAAGGATGGGTGAGAAGCTGTCACTGTTGTTGACAACACAGAAGCTACGTGCTTATATTTTGTGATTATGAGACCCACCAGCTTCTTGTTAAATGAACATTGGTAGGTGCAAATGTGTCCTTATTTTCAATGATGTCAAACAGAAGACAACACAGGCTTCAAAAAGCTATGATGTCTTATGATTTTATGGACAATGTACTCCTTGTGTACATGATTTTGAGTTTGCAATGTTTAGTAGTAGATTGAGCTAAGGAAACCTTGGGTTGGATGTCCCTTGTCATCATAAAGGTAGGTGTGCGACAAGGGGATTTTTGTGATCAAAGACTGAGAAACTGTCCAGAAAAAAAAAGAATTTCTTAGAGAGCTTCACCAACATTTCTCAGTATTCTTTCATCGCATCATTCTGAACACATTTCAGTGCTATTAATGATTTTCACGGTGGTTAAAGATAGAAGCAACTTGAAAAATCAAATGATTTGATTAATATGTTGTACTTACTATAAATTAAAATGTATATTTCAATATGTTTTGATGTTATCGGTAAGTAAGGTCACATCATAAATATTTTAATTTTCTTTTGGGAAAAGGCTACATTTCTTTCCAGAGTTGTATTATTTATTTAACTATGAAGTGGTGGTGTGAATGTGTTCATGCCTTGTGGTTTGTGATAAAGTGATGTTTAGCATCTATTTAAGCCAGTGATCGAAATGAATTCATCTTAAACATTCCATTTACCCCATTAAATAGTGACGTGAAGCTGATCTATCTTAATGAGCACGATTGGTCACTGCATAAATTGGTGTTGTCTGTAGGATTATGCTCTGCCATCTTTTATCTGGCATGATTAATTAAGATGTATAGGTATGATATATCTTAAAGAGTATCCCATGCAACCAAGGGCCATTTCCAAAATTAGTATTGTTTTGTCTGGGCTGAAATGCTACTGTAAATGAATGAGAATTGTTGATATTTTCAGGATTTTTGAAAAAAATTCATGTATCTGTTGTGTATGGAGCTGTTAGAATAGATATAATTGGTGGGAGTATTTATTGTCATTCAAACCAGTGAAATTTTTATAAACGACTTATCTCATATGGGACGTAAACGAAGACTTGTGATGGAATGGCGTTCTGTGCAAGAAAAGGTGGGCATTTCACCTTTGTCCCAGAACAATTTTTTTAAACAAAAACTTTCTCCTCGATCGGAAAACTGGATATTTTTTGGTGGTATGGTTTGTTCAAGTTAGTGAACACCTTAATGATTATAGACATTGTGTCCTCTTGAGTGATTTTATGTGATATTATTTGGTGGGGCTTTTTATTGTGCTGCATGCAAAGAATGAGTTTTCGTAGTGCAGTATGTATTACATTATAACCAGGACTGAAAGACCATGACATGAAGAATAGCCATGATATGCTTAGCCATAGCCATGATATGCTTAAAACCAATGACGAGGCCACTTGAGAGTTTGGTACCCACCCATATGGCCTTTGCCATCTTATTATATTACTGGATATTTGCTCCAAAATAAGCAGAAAGATCTGCAAACATCGCACTGGTCCTGGTTGTACTTTTCATTCTATTTTATTTATGTTAAACATGTGTTCTAGTTTATTTTGTTGAGAGAGAATTTACTTTGTAAATAAATTTTACGGTCAACCACAGATATTTTGTCTTACACCATTAACCTGCATGTAAAGGTATAAATGGAATTAAGCATAAGAACACCTTCTACCTTTTCATGATCAAGTAACACCTTTGCTGTGGATGTATGAGAGATCAAAATTTTGGGACTTATTAAGAACTTCCAGAAGTTAAAAGCTTGAGAGCCAAAGGGTCAAGAAATCTAATTGGAACACCAATATCAACGATTATAACATGGTTGCGTTAAAAAGGTATTTGCTCTGATCACATTTTGGATTAATGCAAAAATAAAACATTCTGCGCATTATGCTTCTAAAGTGTTGACACACTTTGTAAAGGATTGCAGGCATATGTTGAAGTAAGCAAGTTTAGATTTTCTAAGATATTAATAAATATTCCATGTTAAGGTAGAGTGGTGACATGGTAACCTAGGTAGGTAAATAACTTGGGTATTGGGTTTGAACCCTGGGTGAGGCCTTACGGTAATTTCAATTTCAGTCCAAGTGGTGTGATTTTCTTTATATGATAAGTGAATGGGAAGCGCATGGGCACAGCTTTGGCTTTCCTATCCTAAATGTGCAAATTTCACATCCTTAGACCTCTAGATCTACCTTAGGGTCAATGACAAAGTAGTTGGTCACGGTTGAATACTGCTCGAACTGATTTCGTTAAAAATATGAAGAGGATCCATAAATAATCAATTTTGTTAACCATCCCGAGCATTCAATCTTGTAAGCTAACATGAAAAAGATCCAGCACAGCTATATGCATGACAGCTGGGGAAGTCTTTACCAACAGTCATTATGTTTCGGTTTGAATCGTGGATGTTTTTAGAAATCAAGGAAATAAAAAAGTTAAATAGTTAGTTCAATGTGTTTATATTTTAATTCGCAGATGATAATATATAGTGTATTCAGATGTTGACTACTCCTAGAAGTTAAATGTTAATATTGGGTAGGTGCCCATCAGGGGTGCCATTCTTACAAATGAAGGAATAAATGTCTCCCATTCCATGCCCATAAATACCTTCAAAAGGATTCGATTTTATATGATACATACGTTGAAATATGTACAAACACCGCATTTCACAACATTTGCTGTGATGAATTTCCTGTTATACAATTCAAGCATTCTGGTATGATCATAATAGACATTTATTTCATTAATTAACATTATGTATAAAAATAAATTTAAATTGTTAACGAAGTCAGAAAATTACAAAAAAATTCATTTAAGCAGATAAATAACACCTCTCAAACATTAACGGTTTGACATTTTATTTTATACCTAATATAGTTTTCACAGTACTTGTATGGTATTCTTAACTGATGGCCTAATTTGTATAGAGTGATGTTTCAAATAACTCAATTTTTTTCCAGTGATTGAACGGTTTGGAAGATGAACTTCTCAAGATGTGTTTATCGTCAGTTTTTTCACACAATTCACCTTAAGTAGGAAAGGCGTCCACTTTAGCTTTGACGAGATGCAATGGGGGCAAGGCATGGACATGGCATGAGCACTGTAAACCAGATACAAAATCAAATGACCCTATGCGACTATGGCAGCCTGGGCAGGTAAGTTTTCCTTTGGTCCAACCACTCTGAAAGTAGACAGTAACTGTATTATTGAAAATATTAACAATTGTTATGTGCATTTGTATTTTGCTTATGTTAGATCACTTTCTACTGATCTAATCTACTTAATTCAGCTAAGTTGACAACATCAGTCTAGCCAGGGGATGGGGAGCACAGATATTGCTCAAAATTTGAATAACAAGAATATGTGCAGGTCTGCTATCAACAATAGGGCCCCTACTTAGTCAACTGTCTTTTTTGTGAGTCTCGCCAGCAAATGTGCTGCCTACGCCCAAAATTAACACTATACAGATTGTATGGACATTAATGAAATTACTTTCTTCGACTGAACTGTTTTAGAAATGAGCGAAAAATGAGATACTGACGGTATTATATAGCCAAAACATGTTACCTTTTCAACTGATGACAAAATCCACGATGGCGACTTTTCTTGGTCTAAAAACCATAAAAATTCATCTTGCTTGTCCGAACAATTTTCTTGATTGCTCGATTTACCTAATTCATTGCCATGTCTATCGAGAAGCGGGCATTCTGGATACGAAAAAAGTAAATTTCTGCATCGTTTACATCTGACTGACATTCCCGACATGTCGATCAAACCCAGTGCACAATTGCTAACCACTATTAACATACGCAACAAGCCGTTTACGAAGAACATAAAGGCTAGGTTATCATTCCACTGCACGACTTGAATCGCTTAATAATTCGTTTTTAAAATATTAAATGAGGTCCACACGTGATTACAACTTCAAATTCGATGATTCGCCATCTATTCTGCGTTCATTTGTTCCCCATCTTTGTCTTTGTTTTCCGCTGTTCTCCCCTTGGGATTGGCGAGAAATGGACTCGTCCGCTATATAAGCAAGTGACAAGCGCGAGTGGCCAATCGAAGTGGCAGTCATGATCGTGAAAGTGAAATGGAAAGACGTAACCGTGTTGTTTGTTGCTCTTTTAGTGTTCTCGCCTCTCGGTGGAGCCCATGAACATTGCCGCCACAATTACCCAAAGGATAAAGATGTGAGTTATAAGTTAAAGCGGTTATAATGAGCCAGTAGTTCACTTGCCTTTTCACCGCGTGACACTCTGTAATGTACCCTTGTGTTTACATTTGTTATTGTTCACTTATAGCTACTTCAGTCAGTATTTAAAACAAAAAGGGCTGAGTGGATGTGGTCCGTGAGAAGACAAGGGGCTCTGGCTCGGTGATTATAGCAAAGAGAACGTTTTAATGACCCACAGTGGTTTTTCGGGGACTTCGTTAACAGGATATGTTTTGAATTAGATATCCATAGCGTGTGCAGTGATACCCTTAAACCGGCGAAAATATGACACGGGTAACTGTTATACTCTGTCGCAATCGGTGGGAAATACTAATGTCAGCGTGTTAATAACTAATTTCTCTGATTCTTTCATCCATACAACTTTTATTTCGTTGTTTGTTTGATCGGCGTCTGCAATGAACTTTTTTCTGTACGCATAAGACAGCTTTTTAATTTTCTGAGCAAATGAGAGTTCGCCAAGATACTGTTCGCTAGACTGAATATGAATACGTTTATTTAAAAATATGTTAATGTTGCAACTGCAAGAAAAAGTTTGTTCAAGTGGGGATAATATTTCCGGTAAAATCCGTTCCGAAAATTAGTTGTTTTCCCTTTACGTGTATATAATCGTGACCTTATCTTGCCCATGTGTGTGTACCCTCTGTTTGATGTAGTTTTTGGCGGAATTACAGCATTGAACGAAAGAAAATTTTTCTAAGCACTCTTTCTCGATTCTTGAACGTTGTGTGAATTTGAGTTGGAAGAGAGTTGCCGCTCTGGGGCGCGCGGCTTGATGGTGAGTTGTGTGGTTGTCGTTCGCACCTGCCACAGCGCAGTGGGTGCTGCACTTCACCATCCGCAATCGGGCTCGGTGAGGATCCAGACAAGTACCGACTCCAGCTTCCGTCCTTGGGAAAGTCGCGCGGGGTTGATTTTTCCTTAGCGCTCGACGGGACTGTATTGAAAGACCGCCTTACTCACATTACCAACGGAAAATACATTGCAGCAACAGCCAGTCTTGTTTGCAGTGTGGGCGTGCATTTAAGTGGGAGGGGTGCCAAAAGGGCTTGCAAAAAATTCTGAATATGGCGACTCCCTCGGAAAAATTCTTTGTTTCAATATGGTCTCAATTACATCAAAGAGATAAGAGTAAGAGCATTTCCCGATAACAAACGATTTGTCTTCTGGCCGTGGAAATTGAATTCACAATTTGTACCTTGATAAACGACTTACATATTTCATGTGTTTGTTTATTACAGTATAAACTATAGAATTACAGTTTGTCTTTCTGATCCCGCATAGCCAAAGACGGTGTGTCAAGGTGCTAATGAATGGGATTTATGGTAATGCTATCGGTTCCTCTGAAATGTTCACGTATTCTTTCGGTCAGTGGGGTTAAATAATAAAAAGCGCACGCAAAATTCAGATTTTAGGCCAGAAGATCAAATTAGTGTGACAGTTGGTGAGGGATGGGGCACGGATCAAACTCGCGAGCTCGATTCTTCGACCGTGTGTGGTGACATCTGCTTTTTTCATTCAAGAGCATTTTTAGCCTGACATAAACTCAGCCTCAGAATCACTCATAATTCAACTGGTGCATTTTGAAATAATATTTTCACGGCCTTTGCTTTAATTTATAACCCGTAGGTTCGCCACATGGCAGGCGTCACGAAGTAAAAACCCGCAAATGCGAGGCCCTCGTTCAGGGGCCCAAAGTTTACTTTCGGTATATTTGTGGCACTCAACATTGAAACTTTTCTTGTTTTGTTGAATCGGAGAATGAAAAAAGTCTTCATTGTTGAGTGCCGCGCAAGTGCCGAAAGTAGACCCTTGTTTTTGCGCTCATCGCGGCGTCAATTTTGTAAACGGCTCATATCCACTGTAAATTGATAAAGAATGATCTGAATCAGAGGGCTGAGCATCCGTCTCCCTTTCAGGTTCCGAGCCTTTTTCGAATCTTTGTGTTAGCTGACATGTGCTTATTTTCACATTCTAACCCTATCAGTAATGTGAACTTTATTTATTTACGAAGAATTTATTAATATTGGTGGCTCTTCCCTTCTCGGGTATTCCATTTATGAATTATCCCCCGAGTCCATGGTTCATTTATTAATTAACCTCATGGTAAAGTGAATTTGAAATAGAATAACTAGTACGTAGACTAATTATTCGGAATGGATGTGTAGATAAAGAAGTTTGCGTCCACTTGGTCATTTTAGAAATTAGATTCTCCCATGGATGAGGTCTCTCCATCTTGTGGTTAGAATGAAACCCAAGAAAAATCCATGGCGAGATACAACCCTGTGGCCTATACGTACGTTAACCGAATATTACGCTACGAGTGCACTGACTGGAGCAGGCAAGAAGTCTTGATCGTAAATGCCTTTAATGATAATGCTTTTCAGGTGAGTCAGATGGGTATCGCGCCCGCCTGCTAACGCAAAAGTCACGGGTTCTTGCCCCGCCTTGGGTGGGTGTGGATGCTAACATATTGGCTTGGCTTAGGTGAGATGTGTTAAAAATGAAAATATGGCTGCAAGAATCACAATTATCCGAGAAAGGAAAAAAATGATAATGTTGAAAGAATTACATTTGTGCTGTTAATTTCTGCCATCCATGCCAGAAGTCCCTCGCATATTTAATGCCACGCCAAGTATTTGTATATTTACTCGTAATACCTCAAACTGCCACGAAGTGTTCGCGAATAGTCCGAGAGAAATAGCGAATTCGGGAATCTATATTTATGTTTGGCACTCGATTGCTTATATTTTGCCACCGTTGTCTGACCTGCCAATTTAGTGCGGATTTTGGATTAGTTTCGCGACTTGGTTAAGTGAGCTAGCTCGCTTGATAAGTTGGCAGTAAGCTCAACGTAGTATTATTGGTAGTAGTATTGAGCGTTCATGTCTTTAAAAGAGTCCGCCATCTCGAATTTCTATAGGTAATGCTTTGTTTTCACCGCAATTATTTTTCGCAAACCGGACGCCTATTCCTCATATCCAATTCGCGAATCGAAATATTCTGAGGTGGAATCTCGTGCAGTAAATTCGACGTGGGATACCTTTTAAGAGGAATAGCGTGTATTCTTACCATTACGACCTCGGAAATGTACTTGCAACATGGACGGTTCGATTCGGCAAGGTCGCGGAAGACCACCCATTAATCATTTGCCATGACCCTCGTCTTTTATCTCAGATTCGTCCTGTAGTTTCATGTCCTCTCGCAAAATTATTTTCTTTTTAAAGCGTTTATGAAGCGGTCTCAATTTTTATTCGTATGATCAGCATGCAGAGCGCGTCCGCAAGTCGACCTAAAACAAGCGTTTGTATTTTCGACGAAGGATCCTCGTATTTTTTTTTTGTTTTGGATCTGATAAAGGCTCAATGTTTCGTGTGGGCGGTCGTAATTTTCGTGGGACGATTTAGTCCCAGGGTTTTAACTGAGAGCAGCATGTCGGTGTGGTGGAGGATGGGTTGGAGGCGGTCAAACTGTTGCCGTAACACAGCTACGGGTGGAAAGGGGTCGCTTTTGTCTTGTCAGAGACGTAACCTGGGGTGAGGGCGGGTTGTGTGCGAGGCGGTGGATTCTATGGGTCCGGACTTTCACTCGGAAACATTCTGTACGCAAATCATCCGAGGGCGCTTCTCCCTTTCACCCCATTCCAACAAGCGCCCTCAGAAATGAAATCCTGGCTACGTGCCTGGCCGTTGTACTTACACGAATCTACGGCAACGGGCTTTCGCGTCGGTGTCGCGGTTCCCTCTGGGAAGGGGTTAAGCACAAGCGCCACAAGGCGTTTAAACGCCATAAATGTCTGTGGAAACGCGTAGCCGGAATGTTAAATTGTGAGCACAGCCGTAGGTGCATAACTAATGAATGGATTTTCGCACTTTTTAAATGCAACAGCAGTAGCCAATAATGAATGACTCGTGGTTTTTCATCTCTGTGGGAACAGTAAAAATTTTTACAGTTAGACTTATGCGTTATTCATGTTTTTTTAAACGTTTACCACTTGTTTTGTTTGGTCTACAAACGGTTCCTTATAACTAAACGTGAAACACAATGAATTTTGGTATTACGCGGCGACACAATATTTCTTAACCATTAGGAGGCATCATGCAAGGTCGACCCTCATCAAGACCCTCTCCTCATAATCCACACCCTCAACTCGGGACTCTGGACCCTCGCCTCGGTCTTCAGCTTCCTCGCAGCGGGTGGACAATGATCCATAGTGCTTTTATTAAACAAAGTTATTTTTTCAAAGAAAAGTACGGCGGTTTAAAGTTTACGGCATACCTCAAAAGTAAGGCACTCTTTGCATCGGTTTTTGCGCACTGTTGAATATCTTCTAAAATGAATGGAGTTATGCGGTAAATATTAACAAATCTAAGTTTTCGCTTAAAACCCAGCATACTTTGTACACGCGAGACGGCGATGATTCACGCAACGTTTGCCGTTGCGCTGGACCTATATCTTAGAATTGTGAAGTTCAGGTAATCTCAAAAATTCGGCAAGTGAAATAGCTCGCGGAACAAGAAATAATTAATGATCACAGAGGAAAGGAAGACTCTGAATTTTCCTTCTCTAAGGAGAAGAATTATATCAAAAAAAGAAAAAATCTACTCACTAAACAGGACTGACTGTGGCATCATAAGACTTCAGTTAATGCATCTATGCCTGAATTAAAAAAAATTACGCCTCGCAAGTGTTGAGTGAGCATGGAACGACGACTTCTTTAATGTCACTGTTTCAGAAACTAATGAGTGAATTCCATGCTGAACTAGAAGGGAAAACGTAGATGGTAAAACAGTGGAGTTCTTAAATCTGTAGGCTTTCCAAGGATGTGTCACGTAAAAATGAAAAGCAGTTTTTTCATCAAAAAAACGTGAAAACATTAAAAAGGTTTTCCGAGTATGGAACTAGTTAAGCTGTTAGAAAATTACCCTGGGCGCTTTCAAAAGTAAAATTCTAGGGAAATCGTTGGGTGGAAATCCCTAAGTATTCTGATAGATGGGAAAGGACAAGAATGGCATCCAATTTAGAAAAAACCCTAACTTAAAGGTAGCGAAATGTCTCGAGTTTTACTCGGTGAAATTCCTTCATGATGAGGGCAAAACAAGCTGCAATACCACAACATGATCAATCAGCACACGACCCTGGTTTCATGGTTCAGATGATTAACAGCTTCGTATCAATGTTCGTGTGCCAATACATTATTTTGTGGTGTATCGGTGTTTTTTAACTCCATCAAAAACAGCTCGTTGAACTCCTTTCAAAGGGTATTGATCGATATCAGTTGAATACTATCGAGAACTTAACTAATAAATGCCAGGAGCCGATGAATGAAATCAAGTATCGTGTCGAGGAATAGTACGACATTTGGAAAACCCTTAACCCATTAAATCTTCAGATCAAATGCCTACCCGTGTATATAACGCTAGTGTTAGAACCAGCTCTTTATTATTTGGAAATAAAATTGAGAACTGATTAACGAATCAAAATCTAACGAGTGTTTAGGCATTCTCCATCCCTCTGATTTGAAGATGCTCTAGGTGAATAACCCAAATTGTGTTTCATCAGATCTAGATTTTCTGAAACCATGTTATTTGTTTCAGAAGAAACTATGATTAAATGAGAATCGCAATGCGTTACTCATCATCGACTTTATCAAGATGCTACGTGTTTAGGAATTGAGATAATTTGAAAGAGCACTAGTACTTCTCGTGTTTTAACCCTCACTTGATGTGTGGCGACTCGTATGTGGGACATCGTGTGAGGTGTATACCATATATAGAGAATTCGATCGTGTTTAGCATAGGGCAGCGAGATTTTTTTAAAAGACGTTCGGACGAACAGAGCAGTATTACTAAATTTTGGTAGGATTTATGGTGGGAACACCTTCGAAATGGAAGATTAGATTATAGGCTGAATTATTTTAAGTGAATTTTAGGCATCTGTTTTCTGGAGACGTCTAGGACATTTTTAAAATCTCCATTTTAACCAGGAAGACTAGACCATGCATCCAGGGTGAAAGAGTTGGATTGCTAAAGGGATATGTTTCAGATGTGTTGCCGCAAAAATAAGAGGAAAAAGTAGCTAAATAATATTAATATCCGAAGAACCTACTAATACGTCTGCGGCAATGATAACTTCCCGAGCCATGTTGAAGATTCTAGCAAATGCAATTGTTAGTTGCAGTTATATTGACGATGATATTTTTTGTAACATGAACATGCTTGCATTATTCCAAGAGTCGCCCATTTCGATATGCTTTCCCGGTATCGCAGCGATAATCACATTACAAACAAGTTCACCACGTGGGTCGTTCATAAAATATTTCGGGAACAATGGAAAAACAAATTATTTTGAGTAGATTTTTGTCAGTTTTAAACATAACTCTTCTTTTAGTTCGATACCCATATATCAGTGTTTCTCCTACTATTTTAAGTCGCAAAAAAAGTAGGATTTCAGAAGGTCCTCAGCATAGGCATCTGTGTTAGCGATGTCCTCATCTTTCGACGTGAATCATTTCCTGCCGATCCATTTTTTTTCAAGTTTGGAAATAAATAAAAATCGCTGGGGACACAATCTGGTGATTGTGGTGGATGTTACAAAATAATTCGTATTTTAATTCCATAATTTCCGTCATCGAAACTGCACAGGTTTGCACCCGCGCATTGCCTTGATGGAAGAGATTTTTTTCTTTGTCAAATGATGATTTTTTCATTATTTCCTTCGCTTAACCGGTGCAATAACGTGACAAATAATCCTCTCCATTTTGTCTTTTTTGTAATTAATCGATAAAGATGATTCCGCTTGTATTGAAAAAAACCGTGGCCATCATTTTGTCGGCCGATTTCACCGTCTACGTCTCCTTCGGAGCCGGAGTGCAACCTTTGTAAACCCTGTCTCCACCGTTTATTTGTCTCTGGAGTGTAGTAGTGTATCCATGTTTCATCCACAGTTATGTATTGACGCAGAAACTCGTCAGGAATGCGACCGAAAAGCGTCAAACCAGCCTCCGAACCGACCACACGATTGCGTTTATTTTCCACTGAGAGGAAACCCAAGATTTATTTCACACCCAATTTTTTTGCAATATTGAAAACACTGAACTTACCTTGTGATATGTTCGTAGCCTCAAATATTTTGCAAGCTTTGATTCGTCGATCACTCAAAACCTTGTCGTGGATTTCGTCAATCATTTCGGAAGAAGTCACTTCCACTGGACGTCCCGAACGAATTTATCATTTGTAGATGTACGGCTTCTGTGAAACTCATTTGCCCAATTGTAAACAGTGGCAAACACAGGAGTGCCATGAACTTCATCCGGCTCGGCTTTGATGTCTTTCGCTGTTGAGGCTTGAAAATAGAAATATTAAATCAACGCCCGAAACTCGTTGTTTCCATCTTTTTAAATGAACAAAAGTTTTTTTTCTTCAATCGATCATGAAAATGAAACCATGAATAGAATAGTTAGAGGCGTCACTTTATGGAAGGGATTCATATCGGAAAAGAAAATACGTTGTTCTTCCACATATGTTGGACGTCTTATTGGATTGGATATCTTCCACATATGAAATATGTTTGGAAGAACAAAGTATTCTCTTTTCCAAAATGAAACCACGTGATGAATATCGATTAAACGTTGACTGTGGTCTAGTTAAGAGATAGGGCTTTCAAACATTTTCTCATTCTACGAGCGCCACCTCTTGGATTTTCAAAGGTGTTATTGAACGATTCTCGCACTTACAGTATTTTATTGGAACCTTTTGCGCTTTCCTTGAAATTTCGCACTTCCCATAAGCTCGTGTTGCCTCTAGTTTTAAATGATGTAACCACGTAATTTAGTCTAAAATGGTCGTTCAAAGGACATGCGAGAGAAAATAATGTCATCGCATTAGGGGAGCTCATGGCTTCGTTTTCGATTTTCCAATTAAAAATTAGTTGCGATATTTTTCCCGACTAACTGTTGGCGGTTTTCTCATTATATTTTCTAATCACGACTCTGAAGTTTGTCTTAAGTTGACTACGTAAGTGAGAAACGCGGGAAGGTCTAATAAGCGGGAATCGTTAATGGCAAAAGGGAAAGTGACGAGTAAAATATATGTGCCATATTTCAACCACAAATTGGCACGTGTAATCGATGTATTAAAGTTTATCCCCGAAATACTAAAAATATATTCAAATAATTTTGTTTCACTCGCGTGATTTTGTTATAATGGAAATGACTGATATTTTTTTATTTTCTCACAGTAGAATTTCACGCAAATGACGACACACAGTCTAGTTTTTATGGGCAAAATGAAATATTTACCGAATAAGAAGGCAGCCACCTTGGCCATTTTTCTCTTTAATAAATATTTATATGATGAATTTTTCTCGGGTTGAGCCACTCAATGGTCTTGTGGAAGAGTTCAAATTTGCTAATTCCTTTTTCCCAGATAATTTCCCTGTTCTCATTCATCAGTCTTAATTTGCCTAATCGGCCCCTTGGTCTTTCTTTCTCTTACGGTAATTATGGACCACGTCATTATTTTGTCTATCGATCTGTTTCAACGATCTCTCTTAATTATCAGGATAATCATATCATGAAAATCTGGAGTATATTTCTCTTCTTTGATAATGAGGAGGGATCGTGAAAATGAATTCGCTTTAATTCGATGAGTTTTTCGTCGTCATTGTCGTTTGCGTTCCATTCCGTAGATTGATTGACTTGTAGTCCTATATTCTTTCTTCACCAATACCAATTCTCGTAGGCACTGGTAACTCTATTTTCTTTCCATCTCTCTAGTTAATTATTATATATATTTAAACCTTTCTCGTGGCATTTCCTTTGCAAATTTATCCACCCTTGAGTGGTTCGTGCCCTTTTATTCGTCACCATCCGCCTCCAGCACTATGTTTCCAGGTCCCTTCGTCGTCTATCTCGTGTATTTAGAATGATCTTCGTCTCTGATACAAGAAATTCCAATGACCACGCAATTGTTTTTACGTAACGAAACAAATTGTTTACTTCCTTACTTATGATTGTCTCATTCTTGATCATGTCACCTGGTTCTCCATCATAAACACCGTATTAACTCGAGTTATTGTTCACCTGATATCGAGTGAGTGCAATACATTACTTGCAATGCTGCTTCAATGTTAGATCGAAGATTCCTCCCGTTCTTATTTCTCCCATCGTAGCTGAGACGGCGTAGTGGTCATTGGATCGTATTTACTCTCATATAACTCAGTCCTCACATGAATCTTACCCACTTGTCTATTTCCCAGGGTTTACAAGAAGTAATCTCCTTTTGAAATTTGTACGCATTATATCCGAAATCCCCAGCCGTGAAGTCATATTCAGTCGTCACATTTTTTAAGCAGCAGAAAAAATGTTTCAAACGAGCTCCCACGCCTTAAAAACTGCTAATTTTCTCCGTTAGCGATTTTTTTCTGGATAAATGGGTGCGTTCAATACGTCGGGTAGTCCAATTAGCGAATAAATATTGTGAGTGCTTGGTTTTCCCTCGTCAATTTTCGTAGATATTTTCCGATAATGAAACAATTCAAGTTTTCCTCGTGTTTATGGCGTGCTTAATTTTTTGGTTTTTATGATGGAGTATAAAACACACTGTCAATGAGTAAACAAAGAAATGGTAATTGCGCAACTGGACGATAGTGTGAGGTTCAGTGTTGGCTTATTTTGGGTGGTAAACGATTTCAACGTAATTCTCCAATTGTGAACAGCACAACTAAGGACTGTGCGAAGTCCTCGAGAGAAAAAACTTAGACTTAATTGCATGACCTCTTGACGCATTTATCGAATCTTGGCATCGCCCGTTGTCTCTCTCTTGCCCTTTTGTGCGTGTATGTCCTCCTTGATTTCTCGTTGCAACTTGTGCAGGTCGGATTGACCATGGTAGAGAAGTCAGCGCTTAGTGACGCCTCCCGGTCTGGAAGCACTTGGTAGCTATGCGCCTTACAAACTTCCTCCTGTCAGCCACTTTGCTCCACTTTCCAAAGCGTTCTCATCTTGAAGAGGAACTTGCAGATATTAGTGGAGGCCATTCGTACCACTGTTACGGGGTGGGATATTAGTTCGTAATGTTGGAGAAAAGCTGGATAGAGAGGTGCTCCTTGCGGCATTAACCTACTGAAAAGGGAATGCGCCAAGAGAGCTAGAGTTTAACATTCCATCCAGTGGAAAGTACGAGGGTAGGCTGAAAAGTAATGCACACATGCTCGTAGACCACAAACAAAAACAAATAGCAAGATCTGGGAAAAACTACATTAAAGTACAATTCTTAAGTTTCAAAATCATATATTTATTTTTCAACATAGTTACCGTTAAGGCTAACACATTTCTTCTAACGTAACAATTTTTTTCATTCCGCCACCGAAAAACTCTACCGACTATTCTCGAATCCAGGACTTGACAGCTGCCTTCACCTCATCGTCCGAGCTGTGATGATTGCCCTTGAGGTGTCTCTTTGAGTTGAGGAAATAAATAAAAATCGCAAGGCGCAAGATCGGGCAATAAGGAGGGTGTGGAATCGGTTGAAATTTCAGGTTTCGCAGTTAGGCGCGAGGCGTGTGGACGAGCGTTGTCATGTTGCAAGATTATTGGCACTAGGTTGCCTTTAACATGAAAAACTCGACCGATATGGTTTGCGATATCCTCTTGAGTGATTCGCCGGTCATTTTTTAATCAAATTATCGACGATTTTGCGATGTTTATCGTCTGTGGGAATGATCGGTTCTACCACCATGTTTCCGAGCCGTACGTGAGACTGGGAAAATTCTCGCGCCCGAATGCGAGCCTGAACCCATGATATAGTAAGCCGCTAAAGGAACGGCTGCACTAATTCGATTTGAGTAAAACCTGATTCCCTTATCCCGTTCGCAGTAAAGGGGAAAATGTAATTGGCTCCCTTGAGGAAGTAAGTGACCAAACTTCTCATTCATCCAACCATATGCACCTGCTGTTCTTCCTATTCTCGATATAAGATTCGAAAAATAATGTTTTGCGGGTCCCGGCTTTCTTCGGCGTAACTCCCACCTCCGTTCATTGGAGGTGGCTAAGGTAGGATGCCAAGGTCGAAGAGCGCCCCTTAGAATGCTGGAGGAAAGATTTTTGGTTGGACATCATCGCTTGGCGACTCCAGCAAAGGCTGCAGTGGAACTCATGGAAATGAGTTCCCATTGTTGAGTGTCGCGTTGGATGAACGCTGGAATTCCGATGGGGCAACGTTTTATAGGCACGCCGAAGACAATGCTTCTCATTGTGCATGACTGTTTAGATCTTGCCTCATCGATGTTATTAGTTAGTCGCATGTCATTACCAAAGTGCTGAAAAAAGTGAATTTCCGGTTGCGAGGGATCAGTGGTGAAGAAAATCCATACAATGCGTGATGATGGCTAACCCGGATTTGCTGTGAGAAAGAACTTGGGTATACTTCTGCTTGATTTTAAAAGCCTATATATTGACGGAATGAAATCCAAATTTTTTCACATCTCTTGTTTATTTTCCGTGTTTTCATGCATGGTTCTATCGCCACAAACACTAATTTGTATGCCTTAGAATCTAAATGTTATTGTTTTTAATATAGAAACACCTTCTGTGCTTGGTAAACAAAAACATGCTTAGGAAAGTGAACGCTGTGAATGTTTGTGTACAAGACATGGTGTTATTCATCAGCGTTAAATTAAATATATTATAAATGGTTCACGTGAAAATATATCTCGCACCTTTCCTTCCCTCGGTAAATTCTCGTGGGGAACCAGCCTAATAATATAATTAACGACATAATGGGTCCTGTCTTCTATATTTTCTGCCTAAAAATCAGTTTCGTATTCCTTTTGGCGGTTTTGTTTCGCATTTAGCATTTCCCTTTGAAGGTTCTGCTGTAAAATCGATGCAGTGGTGTTCACAACTTCGTTGTGTCTATCGTTACAATGCTAGTTAATTATTTATTCTATTCCTCGATCTCGTCCCAGTTCTGTAATTTAAACCATCCGAAAATCCGCTGGTTTATCGCAATGTTTTTTTTATTCGCCAACGTGCTTTGAAACATTATCTTTTTTTTTCTCTTGTTTCGCGGACGTGTTCGGTAAAATTCGACTGGAAAAACTTCAGTACAGGATATGCACGAGGAAAAATTAGAATCGTAAAAAGGGGATGAATTTGCGAATGATGGTAAAAATGGACCCTTCCCCCGTAGTATTAATTCGCTCATTGGACACTCTAGTTTGGGGAACTCACCCTATTTTTTTTTGTTTTAGCCTGCCGAAAACTTTGGTGGCACGTGAGTCACCGGATACCCGATAAGCCACATTGCCCCAAACAACGCCATTAATCATGCCTCCGTGGAGAGAGCGTCCCTTAGACTGATATCTCCAAGAGGGGTTCGTGTTGTCATCATTGATGTGAAGTGGGAAATCCAAATTTTAAAAAATCTCCAAAGCGTATATTTTAAGCACGTGTATATGAAACTTACATCCTTGTACACTTTGGTATGTTTATTTTCGAATGAGTAAAATTTTACGTAATTAGGGTTGGAAATGTCGGACTTTGGACTGGAGGTTGCGCTACTGGTGTTATCTCCTGGGCGTTTTTCATGTGAAACCACAAGTGATGGCAAAGCACCATTTTTATAATTACTTCTTCCTACGGTGAGATTATCAGAAATATTTTTTTACGGTGATTTTTTATGCAAAATCTCCGAACAATGAAAATTTGTGTCCACTTGTTTTTTTGCAGTTGTTTGATTATTAGTTTGTTACAAGGAGAACAAAATATATGTTTAGAAATGCAATACTGTAATGTAATATATTTATAGCAATGAAAATACTTATGCCTTTTTTTTTGAGTCAGTTGTATAAAATCTTTGGGACTTTCAGAATTTTTTTGAAAATTCCTTTATTTTTTACGAAAAAAAAAACATAACCCTTCTGTTTTTGCTGTCGAGGTCTTGTAATCGGAAACGAAAAACCTAAGTGTGATTCGTGTGCAGTGTTTCGTTTTTCGTGATGCAACTGCAAAGTAAACTAGGGCGCGAGCCGAACGTGAGGGTGAGTTGAAGCGTTTTGTGTTAGTTTTTTTTTCTTTTTGAGATTCCGAAGTTATCCGGTGAGGTGTTTGGAACAGAATTCGTGAAAGAAATACGACGAATCAAAACTTCAGCCGAGAATGAAGACTTTTAGTCACAACTATCTCCCGGTTTCGACTAGAAAAAGGCTTCCTTGAACCACCACTAACATTTTGAACCTCAATGAGCATTTTTCGTATGGCATTTCTCGGTCACGGAGTATATGTCTCATGAGAGCCACAACTGGGTTTCGTAAATAGTACCGAAAGAATGTAATCAAAAATCAAAGTGAAATAAGCTTCGGTGTCCTTTTACTTTAAGTTAAATAATCCATACGATCGACATTCTAGTTAGAAGAGTCATTGGAAAATATTTACCACCCGTAAATAGGAACCCTTTCAAACATAACTACATTTCGTGTATTTTTCTGGAACTATAGGCTTTTTAATTGGTTCCAGCGGAATGGAAGACGCTGACATTCTGTTTGGTACTCAAGTTTCCCTGCTATAATTTCTGTAATTGAGGCATTACATTTTTTTCGATAGGTCTCCCTTTTGAAAAATGATCGAAAATTTATTAATGGTTCGATGTTGTAACCGAATTAACTTGATGGATAACAAAAGATGAATTTCAAGAAACTGAGGGAGATGCCACAACAGTAACTTTTAACGGAGTCAACCGCTAACATTCATCTCATTGCAACAATTTAAGAGAGTAAAAATCATTCGTTGAATGTCGCAATGAAATGCATGTTAGTCTAAGAATTTCTGAGTGTAAGAGGACGTCTCGGTAGCTTAACTGGCTAAAGCACTCGGCCGGATATCGAGGGATCCGGGTTCGAATCCCGGTCAAGGCGAATGATTTTTACTCTCTGAAATTGTTGCAATGAAACGAAATATAAGCCTTGAGAAAGAAATGTATTTCATTTCGGGTATCTGGGCATCCTAGTTATTGCTGTCAGCCATTAAACGAGAGGTTAATTCTGAAACCAACATTTATGTCCCGGGTAATGTCATTTCAAAGGAGAAACTTTTGTTAAGGACTCGCCACGTAAGGATGGCTTGGGCGAATAATAATTCTAAGTAATTCAACAGATTTAGGCGAGACGTACTGGAAATTCGTCATTGGAAGAAAAACAAATCTGTACCTTTCAACAGTTTTATTTGTGACGTACAACGCATTTCAGTTCATCGAGCCATCTTCAGGTACAAGGCAATATTCCGACTGTAAGGGTATACAGGTATAAATATGATGTATCGCAGTCTGAATCTCATCTTGTTCGTGAAGATGGTTCGATGAACCGAAACACGTACGTTGAAAAATAAATCTGTGGAAAAGTGCAAATTTGTTTTTCTCCTAATTCTAAGTAATTTTACTCGGACATTTATAAATGTCTGAGGCATAAAATTTGCGATAAAAGAATGTGCGCTATATGCCGAATAGCTTGTATTGCAACTTCCAATTAGTAATTTAAAAACAAAATAATGTACACACGTATATTTTTTGATCGGAGTCTTATAAAACCGTTTCACTGTCCTCGTTTTTTTATATCGTCGTTTTTTAGGTTCTGAAAATTTAATATTAGAAGTTTAGTTAAAAACTTTCATTGATATAGAAGAACTTCACAAAACTAAGAGCAGGCACTTAAAAGTACTTCGAAAAAACAACAACAAACCGTGGAAAACAAACTCAAAATGGGCTTGAAACCCGCACAAGCTAAAGCAACGAAATATTATTTGTTTTATTTCAGTTGCGTTGGGTGTAAATATTAGAGTATTATCCGTTTTACCGGGACAACCTTAGACTTAGCTGATGTGACGTGAAAGTTTGGTCAGTTAAATACATTTGAAACGATTCATTGTACACTGGCGGGACGGGGATTAGCTTCAACTTTGCTACTTGTTAACAGTGAGATATAACCCCATGGGTTTATGAGGGCGGCTCAAAGCCGCCTCCTTATGGATTATTTTCGTGAATTAGACAAATTCTAGCATTATAGTTGAATCGGGAATTTTTAGGCAAGTTGGAATTTACGATCTCTGTGTAAATTTGATTTTTAATGTATAAATATATTCATCCACCTTCTATTAAGTACCACAATCTACTCATAAAACAGACTTTTCTGCTTCCTGTCCTTTCTCTGAATTGTAAAATCGCTGTTTTCCGGTAGCGTGGAAGAAGAAAGTAAATTTCATTTAGAAATTCCTTTGATAGTCTATTCATGAAGATGAATGAGGAATGAAGACGGTGCCAGGCGGAACACTGTCCGAATTTTTTTTTTTAAGCTCACGATCCTTATCTCCTTAAAACCACTTAATCATCCACGTAACCCCTCTGAAACATTTTTATTGAAAACACATTTCATTGATTTCTCTTCCAAATACCTGTACGAAAAACATCCAATTACTTGCATTCATTTTTCTCGATAGAGTGAAACTCTTTTTAAGATGGAAGGTCGACTGGGAGTATAATTCTTAACTAGTAATAGAGGGAGGAGGAGAAGGCATTTTTTTTGTCGATAGAAACAGGTTTTTCCTGAGGCCCAACAGGAAAAAAGGGACACTTTTACTTTTCAACCGACCAGTTAATGCGTCCTTTCCCCCCTGGATGCTAATCTACTGACAAAAGAAATGGAGCTGAACCAAGTTTTGTTTTTTTTCAGAATTCATTAATTTGAATGGTTATTATCACAGTCACAATGCGTACGCTTCCGTTCTTGCCGACAAACTTATAAATTGTATTCCACACGTACCGTATTATACGTGGAGTCACTTAGCGCAGGGATTAACACGAGTTAACGTTTCATCACGTGAATAATTTTTGTTTTAGGTGACGAGAAATCCTAATGTAGGAGTTAATTGTGAGACTCACTAACTCATTGGTTCCAATATGGCATTGATTTATACGGAGAATGTTCAACATAACAAAGTAAAATTTACGTACGCATTGTTTTCATTAAAATGCTTTTTTTCCCAAATCCGCCCCTTTAATTGTGTTCAGATGTGAAAACCAAATCTGTTTAAATCGTATTCGTTATCCGGAGACGTTTACTTGGAAATTGTTTTCATTATTCCAAAATTTTCATTTGAATACTATTTACGCCATGATATTCATCCTCATATACCGGTACTATCAAAGAAAAATGGGAATGTATCAAGCAAGGGATATCGGAAGCCGCAAAAGACACTATAGGAACCGTTAACGGGAAAAGGATAAGGAAACCATGGGTAACGGATGAGATGATTGCAAAGATGGATGAGAGAAGAAGATGGAAGAATGTAAGCACAGAGTTAGGCAAAATGAAGTACAAAGAGTTAAACCATAAATTGAGAAGGGTGACAAATAAAGCAAAAGAAGAATGGTGGAAAACGCAATGCGAGGATATGGAAAGTTTACAGAAGAAGGGTGAAATTGGTGCTCTATACAGCAAGGTTAAGTTATTATCGGGAAGTAAGAAGGCAAGATCTGTGCTAACAGTTAAAGATAAGTGGGGTAAGATAATAGTTGAACCAGGAAAAATCCAAGAGAGATGGAAGGAATATATAGAAACACTGTATGGTAAAGAACTTAGGCCGGCAAGGTTAGACATAGAAAAGGAACATGACGTAGAAGAAGATAGCTTAGGTCCAGGCATACTCGAAGATGAAATAGAAAGGGCATTAAAGGAGATGAAAGCAAATAAGGCCGTGGGGGTGGACAACATACCTGTAGAACTGTTGAAATGTTTAGGAAAATGCGGGAAGAAGGCCCTATATGGACTGATTCGTAGTATCTATGAAGAAGGAATCTGGCCGAAAGATTTTGTGAGATCAGTGTTAGTTCCTATTCCAAAAAAGGCAAAGGCTACATCATGTGAGGATTACAGAACAATAAGTTTGATATCCCACGCAGCTAAAGTTATTCTCAGGATCATCAACAAAAGGATAGAGAGTAAGGCAAATGATTACTTAGGGGATGATCAGTTTGGGTTTAGGAAAGGAAGAGGGACGCGTGATGCCATTGCAGTAATGAGATCACTAGTCGAGAGGAATATTGAATGCAATCAGGACGTTTTTGCCTGTTTTGTAGATTTCGAAAAAGCGTTTGATAGGGTGAATTGGGAAAAATTAATGCGTGTATTGCAGAAAATAGGAATGGATTGGAGGGACAGGAGACTGATCCGCAACCTGTACATGTCTCAGACTGCTCAGGTGCGAGTGGGGAACGGAGAGTCCGGATGGGCAGTGTTAGGAAGAGGTGTAAGGCAGGGTTGCCCATTGTCATCGGTGCTGTTCAATGTGTTCATATGTGGAGGAAATGATTAAAGAAGCATGGGAAGAACTGGAGGTAGGAATGAAAGTCGGAGGGGAATTCGTAAAATCGGTTAGGTTTGCTGATGACCAAGCATTAGTTGCTCCGTCAGCCAAGGGGTTGCAAGCATTGCTGAGTGAATTGGAGGATCAGTGCGATAAATATGGGATGAGAATCAATATTGATAAAACAAAGGTTATGCGATTTTCCAGAAAGAAAAAGGCTAAGCTAAACATTAAAATAGAAGAGCAAAAAATAGAGGAGGTAGAACAGTTTACATATCTCGGAAGTGTTTTGGACCAACACGGTCTAAATAGTAGGGACATAAGGAAAAGAATTGCGCTAGGCAAGGAAGCTTTCTCAAGGAGGAGGGAGTTGATGACGGGGACGTTGAGTAGGGATGTTAAGACAAGACTCGTAAAAACTCTGATATGGAGCGTAGCTATGTACGGCGCGGGAACGTGGTCGCTGAAGCAGGAGGATAGACGTAGATTGGAGGCTTTTGAAATGTGGGTGTGGAGAAGGATGGAGAAGGTGAAATGGACCGAAAGGAAAACAAATGAGGAAGTACTGGAGATGGTGGGTGAGGAGAGGGGTTTGTTGAGAGAAATCCTATGGAGGCAGGAAAAATGGATGAAAGGCGTATTGAGCGGTAATGGAATGTTGAAGAAGGTAATAGAGGGGAGGATGTTGGGCAAACGAGGAAAGGGCAGGAACAGGATAGGGATGTTGGACGGGATGAAGGGAGGAAGGAAGTACACAGAGATGAAGAGGGACCTGATGTAGAGTAGGTTTTCTTAGGAGTCACAAAATATTTATTTGATAGTTATGTCCAGCCGAAAACCTACCTTAACCGGTAGAATACTTAATAATAATTCATCCTCACTGGAATATTTCATATACGTGGGCGGTCTGAAAAGTTTCCGACTCAGAAATTTTCAGAAAAAATTCCTTTAATCGTTGTTAGATCGGAAACTTTTCAGACCACCCTTGTTAGTCTTATCGTCATCATTCTTATTCTCAATAAATAACTCACTCGGTGTGGTATAAAATAGTTTCGAATCATGATATTGGCATAAATTGTTTGGGTTATATGGAGCGGGATCCGGTCATATCAAGTGAAGCTTCTTCTGGAATATCCTATGAGTTCATTATGGAAAGTGTCTACGATCCCTACTGATAACCCCTCCATATAGAGTCCACTCTTATGATATCGTTTGACTTATCCATGCATTCAAAATGTATGTACCAATGTGGTAATAAAGTTAAAAGGTGCTATTCGTATTTTTTGATTAAATGAAGGGGGAAAGTTAGTCGATTTCCGGTCGTTGTTAATCCTTAGCAATCACTATAGCCGTCCTTACAAATGCAGGATCAAGTCTTTTGACTTCACTACCTTATTACGTGAGCGCTTTAATGAAATTGAGTTTTCCTGATACCCCATTTGTAAACCCAATCTGTGAGTAATTAGATACATTTTTATGAGTGATAATAGAATCACTGAAACAGCGCAATGATAATTTTATTAATTGAATCTTTTGAGACTGGTTTCAATAGCAAACGATACTAAATCCCCATAGTTGTGCTCCGAATGCAATTACGCGGAACCAGTTGCAGTCTTCTGCGAGTCTTGTCTTATTTTCAGACATTTCTAGGATATGGGGAAAGGTCTTAAGACTTGATTGCTACACGCGGTGGGGGGGGGGGGTTTCCTTAAATTTTGACATCCAGCCGAGGGACTCAATTAAAACGTTTCCTAAGCTGCCCAGATGAAGCATGTTTTATGTTTCGCTGGCTTAATAGGACCCAAAGCGAACTTCCACCGACGGATTTTTTTTACAAGGGTTGATTGGCGTAATTGTAAAAAAAGCAGTGTCCTAAGGATACAGGAAAGATTACAAGCAACCTTTCTCACTTGACTTCGCGAAAGACGGAACGAACGGAAGCCGCCCGGGAACGGTGATGAAGATAAGTCTGACTTAGTGGCGGGAGGGTGGGAAGTTTGTGGAAGAAAAAAAATGAACGTGACCGATAAAAGCGAACCAAATCTATTAGGCTGTGAGCGGTCGGAGTGAATGAGGCCGAAATATATTGCGATACGCTCTACCACTCGCAGTCGTCAGGGGGGAAAATTGGGTATATCCCGGGAAAATCTTGCGCCTTAAACGAGTTCATTTTTTTTCCCCGCGTTCGCGCGGGGAACGCATGCATCTTCGATGAGAGGCGAAGATTTCACTCGGGAGGATCCCTCCCACTCTCCCGCGAGGGGGATCGTGGATTTCTCGCGGGAGTCAATGATCCCTTTCACGCTTAAATGATTGATATGTTGTTTACGTTTTCTTTCACCTCAATCCGCGACTACTAATCCTTCCTTCCGCCCCCTCTAACCGAAAACAATCTCTCTCTCTCTCTCTCACTCACTCGTCCCTTCCTTTTTCGACGACCCTTCCTTCGCTAAGATTTTCACTCGGAAAAAGTTCTCTCGAGTCGCGTGCTTCCTAACCCGAGCCTCGATCGAGAAAAAAAGCTTTCTTTCGGAAAAATGCGAGTGGGAGGTCCGCCTCCTTTTCCTTAAGGCGATCGCTGTCTCGGGTCGTCCGACGAGAAGAAAGAAAGCCTCTCCGATCGCCCCTTCCTCTTGCGGACGGGATTCCTTTTCCTAATGGGACGGCCATGGGCTCGATACAGAATCATCCAAATCCTTTTATTTTTTTCCCCAATGCTTGGTGTTTCCAAGGTTTTTGACGTACCAATCTTTTCTATTATTAAAGAGAAACACGTTTTATAGTTGATTGTGGTGGTATAGTTGATGTTAGACTAGGGTCGACTTAGTTACTCTTTGTTTATCATTCAATCTTGGTCGAGGACAGGAAAATTGAAGAATGTGATTGATACAAAAAAATACGGGGTAGCACAAGGTTTTGATGCATTGGTGTAATTATCCTATTCACCTCTCCATTTTTTTAAAGAGTTTCTCTTAAATTTTAGATCAAATTAATGTTTCTTATGCATTAATAGTTTTTGTGTCGTAAAAAGGTGTTAAGTGATAGGGATGGCACTAATGTCTCGGACTTTCTAAAATGTAAGGTAAACTTTCCATCGGAACTGTAAGGATATTATTCGTATAATATCGAACATAGGTGGTGAGAAAAAATACTTTGGAATATTGGACGCAGCAGTAATGAAATTATCAAACGTTTTCCTATTCAGGCCCTAATATTTTGCGACTTCCGCTCCGTAATTTTTAGTCTCCTTTCTGTTTGATTAGGAATGCCCAAGCTTATTTTCCTTAAGAGTCAGAAACATTGGCTTTCGGGGCATATTCTATCACTTTCAGCATAACGTGTTGCTCTTGTTTGTCAGCCCTTGTGAGGGGTGTGGATTTAGTGAGTGCGGTTTTGTCAATCACGGCATTCTTTTCGGTAGTAACCCCGCAGCCGTTGGTGATTGGTCGTAGAGATTAATTTATTCATAAATGTAGATAACATTGCTTTCGACCTGGATCAATTCCTTTATCAAGTGAAGTTAACGGTTTCAGACTTAACTTTGTGGAATTTCTTCATGATGAGGGTAAAAAATATAAGGGAAAATTTAACACTTCCACACACTTTTTTAATGCTCTAAGACCATGGTTTCGATGCTGCGTATCATCATCAGGTACAATACAACGACATTTTTCAACTTATATAGTCAGACGCCAGGGAAGGGAAAGATGGGAGAGGGGTGGTACTTGTGAGTTAAAGTGTGTGGAAGTGTAAAGTTTCTCTTATTTTGTTTACCACTTTATCAAGTGGTTTTCACAATGAATGATTTCCTAGTTGCACGTTTTATCAGTCGATTGCGTATCTCATGGCTCGGTGATAGCAGTTCAATGTGAATTATGAAGGGAAAAAATTTAAAGGAATTTAAATATACAATGAACGTAGCTACGATCATGACTCAATGTAAACAAAAAATACCGTAATAAGTTTACGGTCCAGGTATTTTTTGTTTAACTTTACGGAAGGTTAAAATTAAAAAAATATTGTCTAGCTCTGCGGCTAGTCGGATGTTTTGAAAAATCGAAGGTTATTCTTCCGTATGATTCGATGGTAACATCGATAATCGCCTGTCGATTGTTCATCATTATCGTAGATCGTCTGCAATCAACCGAAATCGCCCTTGGTCTTGTTTCACACGGAACGGCGGGTTCCCACGCCGGCGTAGGAAATGGATGCCGGAATCGTCTTCATTCCCTTCCAACTCATCACTTCCTCCTCCCCACGAATGGTTCTCTGGGATTTTGATGAGTTTAGTGGGAAGGGCAATACACCAGTGCACGTGTTCGGGTCCGCGTGCATTGGTGTAGCAAACAGGGTTTCCAAACGAACCCGTCAAGGCACCAAGATCTTTTGAGATCCCAATGAGGAAAGCGTGACAAAGTTCAAGTCAAGGTCTCGTCCTCCGAACGTCGGTAAAATTTCGCCTTTTCCAATTGAGTCGTGTCTCCTCTGAGCAACTGAGTGCTGTCCTTATTCTAAAAGCGTATAATTCACTACGAAAATTTGGAAAAAAATAAGGTCAGAAGATATTAATCTTGAAACTTATACAATTTTTATTTCCCTTCATGTACACTATTGGATATTTTGCTTCGAAATTTATTTCTCAGGGAATAAACTTTGTTTTTACGTATTGGGGAAATTTGTCCCAGGCGAAACACGCAAATGCAAGCTCTCTTTGCGCCCCACACCACCGGTTTTATTAGTACAGTAACGGTGTGATTTCATCGTAGTCATTTGGGGAAAATATCTTAAAAATTTTAATAGATCCGTGCGTAATTTCTTTTCCCATTAAAACGTCATGACTCTCACTGTAATTTCAGTAAGTGTTGTAAACGTTTTCAGCTTTATGGATTTCTCGAACAAATTAAATATTTTTTTGCCATCTAATGATTGGATTGTTCATTTCAAAATTTTTCAGTTTCCCTCCACTCAACTTCGAAACGAATTTCGAAAATCATTTATGAATGTTCTCATTTTTTGGGAGCATAAAATAACAAATTTCGGAAATTCGGATTTTTTGTTAAGTACTTTAATTAAAGTAGTTAATTTTTGAATGAAATTCGATACACTCGTATCAGAATTATACTCATACATTTCTATTTTTCATATCTCAAAGCTACTAGGAATGACGTTGAACAGAATAAGGGCTGTCTGTGTTGATTGATATTGCTGAAAGGAACGTGATTACTCTATAAGAACTTGAATCCACGATAGCATAGGTAAAAATTACACTCACAGTTGATTTTCAATTGGAAAAAGAGGCTGATTTATTTTTTTCTTTTTTTTTAGTGATTTCTGTGTGAGCACGTTTCCAATTTCTGCACCACAACTCATTTTATCAGTTGACCTGTTTTTTGTCCTCTGAACTGGCATCATTGCTTGTGTTCACTAGTTATCTTAAGTCTCACCAAGTAATCAAGTGTGAGCTTCTAATGATCGCTTTTCGTTGAAGTTGATATTGCAGTCTAAAAATTTGCGGTATACAGGGAAACTTAAGGAAAGTGAAACATTTAGATTGAATACTCCGGTGGCATTATCGCCGTGATATTCACAATTCGACACGAGAGAGGAAAGGTAAAAACAAGAGATTGTGAATGTGATTTGTGAGAGAGAATGTGAAGATGGGAAAGGTTGTGGATGTCGGTGGGGATCCGACTGACTGATGCTAGGATTTGAGCATTGGATGCTGTTCAAGAACAAATATTCCAAGGATCGACGCATCCATATTGCGACGAGAATGGATGACATTTCCTTTCGCATCTTGGTAGTACGAATAGGTCGTGTGGCCCAGCGATGGTGTTAGAGCGGTCAGTGGCTCACTTGAGGGTCACTGTATCAAATCCAAGTGGTGCTAAGTAGATGGGTTGGATAGGTATATATGTGTACAAGTGTACCCATCAATCTTGATATTAAATATATGTGTATGTGTGTGTGTATATATATATATATATATATATATATATATATATATATATATATATATATATATATATATATATATATATATATATACACATTCATTGGATATAGATGTGGAACTAGATATAATATGGAATATAAGGCGAAATCGAGGTGATCACAAGCGCAAAAATATTTCCTCGACCGGGACTATTTCCTTGCGCTTGTGATCTGCTCGTTTCCGCCTTCCCCATCTCTCTTGTGTTTAGTCTTTCATGTGTATTTCTATCCCTTTTCCATGTATTTATGTTCATATGAATGAATATTTATCGGGTTTTCGTGTGTGTACGTATGCATATTACTGACCGGAGGGTCCCGGGTTCGATTCCCGGGCAAGGCACTCTGGGCACCCTCAGCACCACCCAAGCTATGTGATTTTTCGGGTACCAGATCTTCCTGGGAAACCATAACCGGCACAGGGAAAGGAACTGGCCCCCCTACTCTGATGTGTGAATTTCACACGCCGTCGGGCTTAGTACTGGTAAACTTTACCGTCACCAACCTAACCGACCTTCGGGTGGATTACTGTGTTTATGGTTAAAAAAAAAAATATATATATATATCCCTCGAAGGAGGAAATGTCTCTCCAGGTTAGGTTGATGTCACTTTTGTATCTCTTATTGAATCATGGGTGCTACAATATTCTTGGTGGGTTACGTCGTATTGCATTGAGTAAATTTTCCCTGGCTTTCCTCGAGAACACCCCACTGTTGGCTGCAAGCGGGCGAGATATTCTCCAAGTCTGGATTACTCAACTTCGTCCTTTCTAGGAACGTGATTTCTCGGGAATCGGAGTTTGGATGACGGCGCCTTCCGTGGAACCACGGGTTCATCGAGGGAAAGGGAGGCGTTAGCGCTTAGCGTCCTTCCCCAGGGAGCCGCGACAAAGCAACTCTTGAGAATCTTTATTCCATACTATCCAATAAAGTACGGAAATCATAGTGCCAGCTAAAACTCTTTCGGAATATTCTAGCTCTACAAGTGGGAAAAAATAGGCGCAAACGCTTCTCTTTTTTACTATTGTCGATCGCGTCCTCATGACATCTGAAGGGCTGAATCTAAATTTGTAAAGTTTGTAGAACACTTTTGAAATTGCAAAATAAACAACTTGTCTTTTCCACTTAGACAATTTTTTATGTGTAAAAGACAAGTTGTTTATGTTTCAATTTCAATATGAAGAATTTCCCCCAAGTCACGTCAGAAACTGTTTCATTTATGGAACACTTTTGTTCATTTTCTCGAATCTTTGGTTTTTAGAATTTTTTTAATATACTCTTTCCGTGGATGAGAAAATTATTTTTCTGCTTTTATACCAGTCGTTATTGTTTGTATAATGTATGCCTTTGTATGTATATATCTTTAGGGTAGTGATGATTATATTTTTGTTAAAAGTTTTGTATCGTACAAGCCATGATCGATGGGTAAATCGTATCAGAGAACATTTTAATTACTATATTCTAAAGAGCTCGCCGATCATTAAATGAAAAAACATTTAGTTTATTGGATAAATAAGAAAATTATACTTCAAGAGTGGGTCGCGGTAGTCCAGGGGGTAGAGCGTTGGACTACTGACCGGAGGGTCCCGGGTTCGATTCCTGGGCAAGGCACTCTGGGTGCCTGCGGCTCCACCCAAGCTATGTGATTTTTCGGGTACCAGATCTTCCTGGTAAATCATTACCAGCACAGGGCAAGGAACCGGCCCCCCTATCCTGATGTGTGAATTTCACCCGCCGTCGGGCTTAGTACTGGGTGAATTCTACCGTCACCTAACAAACCGACCTTCGGGTTGAATACTGTGTTTTTTATTCTACTAGAAATGTCGCACGAAATAATTCTACATAAGCTACTGTAACGGTAAGACGAGACAAATTCGGAGAATACAACTCCGGTGCTGACGTTTCGGTCAATAAGGTGATCATCGTCGAACAGCGGGAAGAGTGTCGAGGGTGTAGGGATAATAGGAGATAGACCGTGCATACTCGAGTCGGAATTGTCTGAGATCTTAGGTTCGTACCTACCACGTCCGGATTATAACTTTTTCTCCCTTTGGACCTTTAGATGTTCGACGAACAAAGCTCACAGATCATTGTTTCACTCGCGGAAGACTTGTGCGGCCGATGCTCATTCTTCTCCCCCTCCCCCGCGTAAGCTCCCCTAAAACGTGTCATTGAGAGTCCCACCCGACTGCCGAGCGAGTGGGCGTACGCGCGCGAGTGCGCTTTCCAGCGTTCGCTCTCGACGCGTCCTCAATGTGCGGCGCCCCAAGGTTTCGCAAACAGCGCCGCCGCATCTTCGGGTGACAATCCGCACCGAAGCATCGGGCCCTCGTGTGTTTGTGTGTGTACCCCGGGGTCGGGGTGGCCAGCGCCGCCGGGTAGGGGGAGGCGGAAGGGAGGAAAGCTCTGGCGGCAGAGGGGTCGGTCGGGGGAAGAGTAGTGAAAGGCCCGAGGAGATGATGACGAATGGGTGTGGGATGGGCGGGAGGAAATGACGGTGGAGGGAGGGCGGGGGGAATGAGGGGATGCGCAGAGATTGAGGATGAAGGGGAACTCGGCGGCGTCTAATCATGCGCATATTTTAGCTTATTTCGCGTGTTTTGTGATGGTCGTATCTGCGTGATTGCAAAGTGCGAGTTGGGAAAAGTGTTCCTTAAAGGGGGGGTACCCCTATTTCAGCCATCCCCGCCAATGTAAAGTTTTCCGCTCGTGTACTGTAGTTAATAATCTCCTCTATCCGAAGACTGAAATGTTAATCACGCATAACCTCTCTCATACTGAAAACAAAGTTCATTTAAAAATTTAAATGTGCCCCATTTAATCCCAAATTTAATTGATATTATGGAGGAATGGTGTCATTCTTTCACCATATATATATATATATATATATATATATATATATATATATATATATATATATATATATATATATACACACATGCATACATATATATAAATATATATTTTCGAAGGAACAGTCCTGGTGGCAACGTTAAAAAACGGATGAAATTGCGAAAAACGTCAGGAGTATTTTGATTTTTGTTCAACAGATAGCACTTGAATAATCGGGTTTAAAGGAATTGATTAATTTAAGGATAATTAATCTCGATATAGATGTCCTGTGGCGGACGTCAGCGATGTGAATATTGATATTTATTCGATGAGAGAACATTGGAATAGCCAGAAGTATGTTCATTCATGTTTCAACACAGTAATGATGCATGGAATAGTCTTGTAATATAAGTATATGAATATGTTTTCTCCTTTATTATCTAAAGCAGCCTCTGGGGAAGGTATAGTATAGTACAGAACGCAAGAGCGTAGCGCTATGTACCGCGCGGAAACGTGGTCGTTGAAGCAGGAGGATAAAGGTAGATTGGAGGATTTTGAAATGTGGGTGTCCAGAAGAATGGAGGTGAAATGGACCGAGGGGAAAACAAATGAGGAAGTACTAGGGATGGTGGGAGAGGAGAGGGGTTTGTTGGGAGATATCCTATGGAGGCAGGAAAAATGGATGAAGGGCGTATTGAGCGGTAGTGGAATGTTGAAGACGGTAATAGAGGGGAGAATTTTAGGCAAACGAGGAAAGGGCAGGAACAGGATAGGGATATTGGATGGGATGAAGGGAGGAAAGAAGTACACAGAGATGAAGAGGGACCTGATGTAGAGTAGGTTGCTGGATTGGGTTTTGTTTGGAGTTACAAAATATTTATTTGATAGTTGTGTCCACCCAAAAATCTACCTTAACCGGTAGATTACCTAATAAAAAATAAGTAACAGGACGCAAATCACGTGCAATATGTGCAAATGTAATCGTATTTCTGCTGATTTTGTTTGCCTCTTTATTACACTCAAGTTGTAAAAAATAGCTCAAGTCAATTTGGGTTTTACTTAACGATTTTTAAGAATTTTAACTTACCATTACTCATTAACGCAATCATAAAATTCGATTTTCCACCGATGATATCAAAAGGAAATTTACTTTTCAAATATTATAAAAGTGAATGTTTGTTGTTATTTTCAAGTAAATAATGGAAACATTTTCGGAATATTTATTTAAATTTATTGCTTTTATGCGATATTTTTGTAGATTACACGAAAATAGCATCGATTTCCCTTCTTAATTTTTGTCTAGGTGTCCAACGTAACTTGGAATTGTAAATTTTATTATTCTCTCCATGTCGCATTTTTACGCGACTCTTACGGTCGGTATTTTTTATCGGTCACGCACGCAATCCTCCTGCACTCTGGCGATCCCGTCATTGATTTTCCAATGACCGCTTGACGCCTCCTTCAAGGCACTACTTAACGAATCGAGCCTCTTTCCTATGTATCATTTGTTTTGCTTAATTCAGGGCGTAAATCTTTCTACGTTGGATCAATAGGCGTGCTACCCTAGCGCAGCGGTCGCCAACCATTCCGATCTCACGGACCACGAATCTCACAATTTTGGAATCACCCGAATTACTAACGTAAATCTTTCATAAAATATGGTAAAAATCTATATAATAAATGACAATTGTTTTTAGGTTTTTTTTCATTTTATAATTATGTATTGGTAACTTCCCCTGTTTCATTCCAAGAAAATCATTAAAGTTCATTTATCTTTAACAAAATTATTAATCTGATATTTTTTGTTGCTTGTTTTGAAATTTTCTCCGCGATAATAGCTCTTGGCAACCGATGCCCTTGCGGTTATAGCATTCGACTGCCGAACGGAGGGTCCTGGGTTCAAAAACCTGTGGACGACACCGGCTTAAATCCAAGGGGTGTGATTTTTCGGGGGTCAGATATTCCTGGGAAACCTCAGCCGGGATATGGAAAGAACCGGTTTCCGCCACCCTGGAAGTGTAAATGGGTGCTCATACCTAAATACTTACTTCAGGAAATCTTTATCCTAGCCTGTAAAAACCGGGTTATCAGCTATGATTTGATTACGACGTCAGTTAACGTGTGTTCAAGGGAGAACTATTATGAAATAGTACTTCCGTCTAAAGCGGATAAAATAATACTTTGTAATTCCACAGATTTATTTCACAAACACACGACCCGGGTTTCGACGTACAACGTCATCTTCAGGTGAAGATCAGGAGGAGAGGTACAACGTCATCTTCATCACCTGAAGATGACGTTGTACGTCGAAACCCGGGTCGTGTGTTTGTGAAATAAATCTGTGGAATTACAAAGTATTATTTTATCCGCTTAAGAATGAACCGATTCCATAAAATAACGCCTGAAACCATCGATTATACTTCCGTCTAACTTTGTCATTCAAATAGATTCTCATTATTCATTTCTTTGGAGCAAAGTTCTTTCAATCCAACTACGAAAGATATGTCGAATGGTTTCCCGCGTCAGGCTCGAAGTCTGAGGGGTGAAGCTTACCTTGAACATCTTAAATTAGCCTAACGTGTCGATACTAAGCTTCCGGATTAGCATCATTTTCGAGCAAGGCTTTCGCTGTCGCAATGCGTATCATTTTTCAGAACGAAATCGCAACACACCATGACGGCTCGCTGCATAATTTTTGCTTGTACCATTGCAGTGCTGCATTTTGATGGCGTTCAATGCTTGGAACTTTTAGAATGTACATTATGTAGCCAACTCACATGAGTATACACTTATAAGCAAAATTACAAAATAGCCCTGAAAAAATAAATAACTAGGACTCATAATTGTTTATCTTTCGTCCCAATTTCTATTACGAATGTATTATATTGGTTGGGTCTGCTTTTTCTCATCTTAAAATTAGCTTTTATCATTGTAAATAAAACAATTTCGGGCGTAACTTGGTGGAAAATCTTCATATTGACATTTGAAAATAAAACAACTTGGCTTTTCCACTAAAAAATTTTTATTCTCACGACCAAGGTTTCGTTATGGAGACCATACCATAACGAAACCTAGGTCGTGAGAATAAAAAATTTTTAGTGGAAAAGCCAAGTTGTTTTATTTTCAAATGTCAATTTTCTCATTGCATTTGGCATGAATTGATTGTTTTGTTAAAAAAATTTTAAATTGCATGACTAGCAACTACTCGTTTCGTATTTTTCAAACTAAAATAAATTGTAAATACATGCTCATTGTATTTCATCTCTTAGTTTAGTTAGTTTTGTTGAGGAGGCGACCGACAGCTTAAGGTCATTTGCGTCATTGGGTGGTAAAGGAAGGGTGGAGAGAAACCCGGCGTCGGCATTAGCCCATTCTTGTCCAAAGGTGCCAAATGGTCCGCAGTTTAACGTCCCATCCGACGGACGATGTGCTCACTCAAAATGTTCTCCACAAAGCACTTCAAGTAGGGATCGGGATACCGCTTAAAAATATTTGTTGTCTCCAGGATTTGAACATTCGCGGTGGGAAGCCTGTACGTTAGCCTCCGCACCATCCCGATCCCCGTTTCACCTCTTGCATTTGGTAATTATCCTAAGTACATCTGGGATATTAACGAAGACGAAGACTATTACAATTTTCCACTAACTAAAGATTTATATCAGACTAGTTTCAATGTACCACATCATTCCCAAGAAACATTTTCAAACTTGAAAATTGTGTAGGACATCAAAACTGGTCGGAAATGAACCTTTATTAAGTGGAAAATTGTAATAGTCTTCGTCTTTGTCAAAATGGAACAGTTCCACCACATCACCACTGAGTCTGTAATTTGTACATCTGGGAGGTGAATAACATTTTTTTATGGCTATCATTTTTGAGATGTTCTAAATTTTAATAATTGTGTAGGTTTTTGGAGTCTGGTTGCACGTGTACGCGTAACGTATGTGTTTTCTCAGCGCGGTTTTCACGATTTCGATTAAGTGTGCAATTCACGATAAACTGTTTTCTCGTATTATCCAGCAAACCACGTTTGCTGTTCCTTTCGGGGGATTTAGGTGATTTTCAAGTCATAATTTTTGTCCGTGAGCGTTATTCTTCTTCCACGTCCAACCCTACTGAAAAGTAATACGACACCTCAAACTTAATGGGAGGTAATCCAGTAGGGGGCCTTGGAGTGAAGGCGAACGCAGGGTATTATTCTCATGTGGCGACGTAGCATTTGCTGGGTAAACTTCATGGCGGTCGTAAAATATCCCCTAGGCTTCAGAGGGTTCACATATTGCGGCAACCCTGTGTCAGTGACGAGTTCATTTGGCTCACCATAAGGCCTTGTCACGCGGTACAAGTCTCTGCGCAACTTGATCCAAGAAATAGTCCGGTACACCAGTGTAATGTTATTTTGTTCTTTTACACTAGGGTGGCCGGCTCTTATTCACCTACGATTTTTAATACTTCGGGAAATAATTGGATCGAAATTGTGCGATATTTCACTAGAGTAAGCTTCTTCGAGTAACCCGATTACATTCGAAGTACTGGAATGGATGGCGACACTTCCTGTTGAATCCTTTATTCTCAGTTTTAAAAATATCGATATTTTGTGTGTGGATGCGGTCCACTGATAACACAGGCCTACAAAAAAAATTTGTTTTTTGGTGCCGGGAATCTTTGTGATGATTTTAACTATATTTGTAGAGCTGAATCCAAGTATGAAATCCGTTTTTATTTAACAGCTCTACTTTTTTAGATATGGCACATCTTACGATTAGTTGTTTTAATATTTGATATATTCCGGAAAATAATTTTCAAAGTTAAATAAATCTATAAGTATACTAATTTATAACCACTCTGCGGTGTTCCTTTTATTTTCAATAAACTGTCAATAAGTTTTATGTATATTTCTATATTGTAGGCCAATGAGATAATTATTAATATAATGTTCCCAATAATGTGTTATTAATATAATATTCCCATATCATCATGTAGAAGATTTTTTTACGTAAGAAACAACATATCTATATCTTGAAAACTATAGCTGATAGGAAAAAACTAGTGTCATAATTGGATTCAGCAACCCGATTGTTCTTTAAATCAACATTAAAAGCTCCGGCACCAAAACCACTGTTAGCCTGTGTTATTAATATAATATTCCCATATCATCATGTAGAAGATTTTTTTACGTAAGTAACAACATATCTATATCTTGAAAACTATAGCTGATAGGAAAAAACTAGTGTCATAATTGGATTCAGCACCCCGATTGTTCTTTAAATCAACATTAAAAGCTCCGGCACCAAAAACACTGTTGGCCTGTGTAATTAATGTGATCGTCATGTTGGCCACCACTGCTTTTAACAAATTTAATTCGCAACATTACGTTTAAGTACGCGCAGTTCGGTTAGCCGAGCAAAATTTTATCAAAACGTTTATTGCATATTGGTCTTGCGTATTTGTGAATGTTGACCCTGAGCGCTTGCTAAATGGATGTACGAAAGAGAATAAACTAATTTCTAAACCGTTAGTTTTAGTGTATTTAAAGTGAAAGTTAATTATTACTAAGTGAATGACCGACCCACGCTTGATAAATGCGTCTTCATTCTCATTTCCGTATCCATGGGAGATCACCATGTGGTTTGCGTCTTTTGACTGTCTCTTTAAGTAATCACAAGGCTTTGCTTGTGCTGTCTAAACACAAATGCCTGTTGTATTTACCGCGTTTGTTTTTATCACCACCTCGACTGCGCATGCCTAGTTCAACCGTTTTCACACCTTATCTTACTTCATGGGCATCGCCTGTCATACTCGCTGAATAATTCATGACACTTCATCGTTTTCAATGACACTGCAGTGAACCTACTACTACCGCAAATCGTTTGCGCTGCTCTCATCCTTGGGCAATTATTGCATCGCGGTGATCGAAGCATGTTGATTCGACGACCTTCGCTAAAAAATTTCATATCTGAGGCGTAGTATTCTGTAGCATAATTACATATATTTGCCGATTTCATTCCTTGGGCTGATGATGAAGTCCGCCACGCACGTGTGTGTCTTGATGAAGCGAAAACTGTCAGACGTTGGCTTCATTGGTTTCACCAGGTAGAAGAACTTCAAGGCTATCGGGAAAATCGTCTTGTGTGCTGCTCGGTGATGCGACGTACTACGCTTTGCTCAGAAAAGGTGTATCTTTATGTCACCGGGGGATGCTGATCGTGTGATGTTTGACTGCATTTGCAAAGCGTCCAACTGCAGCAACGGCTTCATCCATTCCGATGGCGGCCTTGCACCCGAACCCGAACGAGGCTGACGATAAACTTCCTTTTTTGTCCCATAATGTACTAGTTGTTTGACTCCGCTTCCAAGTTGTCGCGTCCTTACCTATTGCAGCTATCAATAAACCTAACAATGGTTATTTTTTTTCGCATTGACGATGGGCGAATTTTTTCAGTGTTTTTTTTCACTTCTCATTTTGGTTTGAGTGCTAACTTTTACGGGGTATCCTAAAAAAAACAGCCAATGCATTGTTGATAAGAACCAATGAGTCGGTAATTTCGTCCATTCACGTGTAATTTTTTCCCTGTTTCTTGTTTATCATTTATTTGACAGATGTTATACGTGAATAGGATGATTACCTGGTAGGGAGGTAACACCGATCTTTCCACTTGCCGGTCGGATGCTCTACCAATTATGCCATTAAGGAAACGTAATTTACACTGAGATCTGCGATGTTTTTAAAGCGCCCAAGTGCTCCGACTCCTTGCCAAAGAGATGGCTTTAGGGAGCTGTTTCACCCACCAAAGGAGAAATAGACAATACATTCAAGAAGAGGGGTCAGTAGGTTAGAAAGCATATAGTATCATAGAGAATAGGAACAGTACGTTTCATGGCACGAATAGTCAGAAGAATAGATGAGCCGCTTTGGCCAAATACACATTCAAATACGAAATCCCGCCATACGGTTTGAAAGGTCCGGTGTTCAAGTTTCGGTTAAGGAAATATTTTTATATTTGTGATCTGCTCAAATCCACCTTCCCCGCATGTCCTGTGTTCGACTTTAATGTGTTTTCCTATCACCTTTCCTAATATCTATTTCTTGTGTGAATGAATATTTGTTCGCTTCCTAACTAATCTTCCGAAGAAGACGGAGTTCGAGTCCGTCGAAATTATCAAGATTTAACGTGTGAGTGTTCCTTTTATGTGTTCTCATGTTGTGTGTTGCTGTCTAAGTTTTTTTATTTAACACTTCCGTGTTACTTCGAAGAAATAATATATATCATTCATATGTATATATATATAAAAACCATAAACACAGTAATCAACCCGAAGGTCGGTTTAGTAGGTGATGGTAGAGCTCACCCGTGTACCAAGCCCGACGGCGTGTGAATATTCACACATCAGGGTAGGGGGGCCAGTTCCTTTCCCTGTGCCGGTTATGGTTTCCCAGGAAGATTTGGTACCCGAAAAATCAACTAGCTTGGGTGGAGCTGCAGGTGCCCAAAGTGCCTTGCCCGTGAATCGAACCCGGGACCCTCCGGTCAGTAGTCCAACGCTCTACCCACTGGACCACCGCGACCCGCGTATATATATATATATATATATATATATATATATATATATATATATATATATATAACTTTTGGACGGCACAATAGAACACAGAATAAAACAGATTCTGAGAGGTCTGACCTGAAGAAGGCCTCGGAGTAGGCCGAAAGCTTAAATCATCTACAGTGTGAGTGTCCTTTTACGTGTTATCTGTTTTATTCTGTGTTCTATTGTGCCGTCCAATAGTTATATTGCTCTCGTGAGTACTTCCGCATCATCGATATATATATATATATATATAAACATATATATGTATGTATGTATATATATATATATATTTTTTTTTTTCAAACACGAAAATCGCGCCATACGGCGAACAAATATTATTTTCACACATAGAAATAGATATATCTGGAAAGGGGATAGGAAAACACATAAAAGACCAACACAGTAAAGGTGGGGAAGGCGGATTTGAGCAGATCACAAATGTAAAAATATTCTATATAACACTTTTGTCACTTTAGTGAAAATCCCACGGACGTGCACGATAATGTAAATGGACTAATCGACACAAACACAGAAACACATAAAAGAGGGACTCACTGGGTCTCGAATTTTCGGTGGTGCAACCACCTTTCTTAAGAGGAGTTAGGAACAGAACTGCGGTAGAGGAGGGCCCGGAAGCACTGGATGGAAGAAGAAGGGGGAAAAGGTATGCGAGATGTATGCACACACACTAAGCCTTCTGTTGCGGTCTAAAAAAATGAATTTTGTCCCATATTTTGGTGGAGCTGATTTCGCAAATTTGTGCGATTGATCTGAAATTTATAATGACGTGTGGTTTTTGCATAGTTACCATTTTGGTTTAAGGTAGCCTTTTATTGTATTCCCAACATGGAATTATTTCATCTTACCCATTTCGTATCCGTAACAAAATAAATATTTTTTCGACATTGTGACCACAATGATAACAAAATATCTCAAAATCCCCCATAATATTTACTTTTGACTTTAGAGTAACTTCTACTCATTTAATTAATCGCCCGCGTTCAATTTACAACTCCGGTTGAAGATGATACTTCGCTCTTCATTCACAGAATCGTCGATATTATGTAAGAAATTTCAGGCATTCGCGTTTGCGCCACTGGAATGAAAATTTACTTCCATGGACCGCGCGGGAGAAGGACTTCGAAGACCCCGAAAGGACCCAGAAAGTCCCCGAGATTTATTCGTCGTCCCATAGGTGGTTATAGAAACAAATGGTGCCGTCTCTTGGAGAAATAGATTGGAGCGGTATACTTCCAGAAAACGGGTCCCAATTCAGTCTCGTCCTAGCCAAGGAGATGTGAATGCATACAAAGGAGTTACACTTATCGGAAGGATTTCGGTTCGAATGGAAAAAAATAACGGCTGCGACCTACGCGTCCCAATACTGCAGTCCCCTTCCCTCTCTCATTCAGTCAACATTTCGATTTTCATTTGCGTCTCGCTATTTTCAGCCAAAGAGAGAGTTGGAAAAGTTGGAGTTGGAGGTTTGAAATGTATTAAGTTGTTCCACGGCTTCCTCGCGATAAAAATACGTCTCCTGTTTCCATGCACACTATTGCAATCTATCATTTGCGCGCAAAACGGTAGATCGATTGCCGTTATATCGTGTGTTGAAATGTCTAGCATTCTTGTAGTGATAATGTAGTAGGGCAGTAGTCGTTCAAATCCTGTCCGATTAAATTTTCTGGATATTAACCGCGGTGTCCATTGTTTCCGTATCTTAATTCATGTATACTTAATATCATTTGCATGTTCTCTTGATCCTTATCTGATTGCATTAAGAGCACGAATCTGTCTCAGGGGTCCATTCTCCTATTGCTACCACCGCTCCCATTTAACCGTGCTGCAGGAAATTCCATCGTATGTCGCATTACATTCGATTAGTTGTCGAGCTCGCAATGACTGAAACGCGTTGATGAAATTGCGTCGAAATTACTCCAATCTCTGAGAAATTAATTAATATACGTCCCCGGAATCGATACTTGCTAAGCATAGTGTTTGAAGATTTAGTCGTCGTCGTAATATATACACGTGTCCTCCATACTTATCCTCTCAGTCCGATAGATTCTATTTGTTGTCGTAAAATCTTTTGGAAATGGTCAAAGAATTCTAATAAATTGGCATTGCTCCTGAAACTTCGTGTTGTTATTCGTCTCGTTTGCTGCTAAAAGATTCTCGGCTCCGGAGAGGCTAGAGAGCGTACCTAACCCAAATACTTTATTTGACTGGGAACATCGTTGTAATTACTGTTCCATTAATAATGAATGTAAGGAAATTACTGACCATCTAAGATCGATGTTACCTTAAAAGTGCTATGAAATTATAGTGTAAATGTGGTTTGATCATCTTTCAAAAAGAGGACCCCGTGCTCTCGATGAACTTTGATGGTTTGTTTGCTGTTATCTAGCCGGGTTAAAAGCGTTAAGCGTTATTAGTTCTCGAGAACTTCCCAGGAGCTCGTATTTTCTGAAAGATTTTTCAAGTAAGCGATCAAATCAAGTATAATGAACATGGGTTATGTATTCCGGTTCTCTCCTGTTATAACTCCATTCGGCATCTCCTGTCTGGAAGATACCGCAGTTTTGGGTCCCTCCGCGGTTTGGCCTTCCGTCTCCTCCTGTCCAACTCGGAAAATGATCCCGGCGCCACAGTTCGTTACGACGCCCGTTTTGTAAGGTTTTGAAGGGGGGTTGTTTACTGATTCGTCGGTCCTCTCCTCTCCCATTTTCTCCCTCTTCCTCGGAGTGCAGAATTGGCACGTTATCTCTCAATTCCTTTTTTCTCGGGGAATCAGCCAAACATGAAGGAAAAAAAATAATTCATCGATCCGGAAAAATAACGGAGCTAACGTACGCGTAAAATACAGGCGTTCAACCTTAAGAGGGGATGCATTAATATGGATGAATTATTAAAATGAACGCACTTGGCCATCAGTTGGGGGAAGAGGAATTGCGTGTGCTTCGTATGAACGACTTACTTATCCGCACGCTCAGAAATACACGTATTTTTATTGCTTGTTTTCTTCTTTAGTGGTCGTGGGAAGTCCTCGCCAGGTGTACATATTATGCCGCTAGGTTTTACCCGTGGCAATCAAATGAAAGTATTTCTCTTAAAAAAAATGCGAACATTTTAAGGGAATCGGATACTTTGAGTCGAATTATAATTTAAAATTGCCTTATCAGATCTTTTCCATGAAAAAACCATCTCAGAACTGTTTCGCCTCCCATAATTTAGGCACACCAACCTGTATTTTTGTTGTTCATATATAATATTCTGTGGATTTTGATATTTCTCCTGGCCAACGAGACAGCAAATTAGTAATTTAATTTTATGCCAAAATCTTACGAGAATGGGGAGATTTGTGATTAGGATGACCATCGATGGATATTGTCGGGAATGCCTTATTATGAAGGGGAGCATCGTTAAGTCATCATGTTTTTTTTTTACCTCCATTAAATTTGGTAGGCATTGAGTTTTCTTGTTCAGCGTATGTCGTGTTTAGGAAAACCTAAGGTTAAACATTATTATGCCTACCGGTCTTGAGGAATAGGGTTTTTTAGAAGGTTCAGGAGAATGTTTTGAAAGATGGGTTGCAAGAAAAAGAACCGTGGAATTTCAGATGAGTGGGGAACTACTTAGTAGTTCATGTTTTTATCGTACGATTCATTATAGCGGAGGCGTTCCTCGCTTGGTACCCGTTGCAGGTCCTTAGCTCCCAGCCTCCTAGGCGGGCAAACGTATTTCGGCAATTTAAAGCCGTTGCAAGAAAAGACCAAAAAAGTTCAAATACATTTATTCACCTCGATTAAAATTTCCTGTTTGCGGAAGGAACACTCAATGACTTAACCGTTTTTGTGGCTTTAAAGATTCTATTTAATGCTACTTTCCAAAAAATGTTGATTTTTGTAGTTAACCTTTCCTCCCAAAATGGGAGACCACCATCATCATGAAAAACTGCCGGATATCATTGAAATTCCAAGAAACCGCGGGAAATGCCGCGACAGTAACTTATAATGGAGTCATACGCTAAGTGTGCATTACAATACATCAATTTCAGTGCATGAAAATCATTCACCTTGACGGGGATCCGAACCCGAATCCCTCGGATGTCCGGCGAGTGGCTTAGCCAATCAAGCTACCGATTTAGGAGTGTAAGAGGACGCTTCGGTAGCTTAACTAGCTAAAGCACTCGGACGTACATCGAGCTCGTCCTATCCGGGTTCGAATCCCAGTCAAAGTGAATGATTTTTACACTGTGAAATTGTTTCATCAATGAAACCGTTAAAAATATTTAAAAATCTTAAGGCATCCCACGAACATTCTTCGTTTTATTTTATAACCACTCTCTGGCTCTTTACATTTCTGTATATATTTTGTTATCTGACTCCAGGTTTATTTCTACACTTTTTATTTGCCTTTTGTAATATCTTTCTGCCTCAATGTTGTAGCCAAAAAACAAAATCAGTTGATTACCTAGGTGTTTTTGTGCCAAGTGTTGGCTTCTGATCGTTTAACTTGGATGCTGCACTTGGGATCTTTCGTCAATCTCGGGGGATCTCGCAAAATGTCTGAGGTTTGTGTTGAAAAGTGTACGATGACCCAGAGGCAAGTCTTTAACGGTGTGGGAAGTATCGTCAGTGGTTGTGTGTGCTTCCACGTGATTTAGTGACAGACAGACGTATTTTATTAATTAGTCTGATCATTTTTTTACATGGCCATGGTGTAATAAAACAGTGGGTTGGTTTTGATGGGCGAGTTTAGAGATCACTTCCAAGTAAGACATCCACTGAGATTTAAACCCGGGACCCCTTGGTCAGTAGCCGGACATTCTAACCACTTAACTTAGCATTTCGCCTTATTTTATTCGTAAGCCAATTGGTAAAATAGATATAACGCGATTAATAGTTACAATATGACATTGAGAACTAGTCAAAAAAAATAAGGAAACATTTCTTCTAACAGGGAATCACTAGATATATGTCGTTTAAAAAAATACAAACAATGATGTTTATCGAAGAAAATCGTGTTTTGCAGTTTCTGAAAATCGATGAGTGACTTGCTTGGTGATTCCCCAGGGAGAAATTTCCTCACACGATCACATCCGATGGATTCTGGCATAAACTTGGCAATTGGAAAATAAAAGTATTTTAGATGATTCCATTTTGGAATTCCTGCATTATAAACTGTCATTGACAACAATCGGTCTTTGTATTGTACACAATCGTTTCATTCTTACTTTGATGTGTTTATTCAGGAAAATATTGTTATTGATTTGTAACAATCAGGAAAGCATAAAGTAATGATGAAATAAGTAAGTTATGGAATGTTTAATGGTGCTTTACAGTTGTCATTCTCATCGTTACTATAATGATTAAGGGATAGGTTTTTGATGCTACAGGCGTTCTCTTCTCCTCAAGCCCTTACTTAGGAATTCCTTTGGTTGACATCATCCATTAACTCACCCACGCCCTCTGTACTTTTTCTCCTTCTCAACCCTATATACTTAAGCTCTTCGTGAAGCTTCCTGGCCTAAACAATTTCACCTCGTTTCTCTCTTCGTTGTCTCCAAATACACCATCTTATTCCAAATGCGAAAGGAAAACAATTGAGGAAGTACTGGAGATGGTGGGCGAGGAGAGGGGTTTGTTGAGAGAAATCCTATGGAGGCAGGAAAAATGGTTGAAAGGCGTATTGAGCGGTTGTGGGATGTTGAAGACTGTAATAGAGGGGAGAATGTTGGGCAAGCGAGGAAAGGGCAGGAACAGGATAGGGATGTTGGACGGGATGAAGGGAGGAGAGAAGTACACAGAGATGAAGAGGGACCTGATGTAGAGTAGGTTGCTGGATTGGGTTTTGTTTGGAGTTACAAAATGTTTGTTTGATAGTTGTGTCCATCCAAAAACCTACCTTAACCGGTAGATTACCTAATAAGATTCCAAATGCGTAATTCGCGACGCACCAGGTAATATTTTATTCCCACCCTCGGTGCACCATCGCAGAGTGAGAAATCATTCTGAAGTATCAGAGACAAGAGTGGAAACACCGAAACAGTACTCATTTTCGCGGACATGTTTTTGCGAATTTTTAATTTGAAATAATGAAGGATTTCTCAGTAGTACATAGATGTGCTCTTGAATCGTGATTTGGTCGTCGCATAATTTTAGGGTTAAAGATTACCAAGAAATTGAAGTAAATATAATATTTCATAATTCCCAGTTTATTTAGTAATTTGTCATATTTAAATATATTTTTTTATGTTCTGTTTTTGTACGAGGACGCTTTCAAATAAGGCTTCAGTAGAATATCGTTGTTTTGTGGCGTTAGGCACGAAGTATTTTAAAGAAGTTGGAAATTTTGGAAAAAAAGCAATTTACTCTGGAACGAGTTTTCCTGGCAACAAGTTTTCCCAAGGGTTAAATTTTTTAGGGTCATTTCAACTTTTATATACGGGCTTAATTCCGTATATAAAAGTTATAATATCCGTTTATTATAATGGAATTAGAGTCCGTATTTGCTTCGTCAGATCGTACTACTACGCAGGATCCCAAACACCCTCACTATTAAATTGATGTTCATATTCAAACTTTTGAATCTACGCCTTCGTTACCAATAGTTCATTATATATATATATATATATATATATATATATATATATATATATATATATATATATATATATATATACACACATATTGAAACACGAAAATACCGCCATACGGCGAACAAATATTATTTTCACACATAGAAATAGATTTATAAGGAAAGGGGATAGGAAAACACATAAAAGACCAACACAACCAACCGTGTTGGTCTTTTATGTGTTTTCCTATCCCCTTTCCTTATATATTTTTTTCTATGTGTGAAAATAATATATATATATATATATACACATACACACTATATATATATAATGTATTAAATGCAGTTAGTATTAATTAAAGTCGCGCGATTAATATTATTAACACGAAATTACATAGTCTCAATTTGTTTACTAAATCAATTTTAGTACTCAACTTTGATTTTTTATAAAGGCTCTGTTATTTTATATTAATGGTGTACCTTAAGGCACTTTTGAGCTTTTAAATCAGTATTGGGACATATTACGTAAATTTTGTGCCACTATGTGTAAGTATTGTACCACTAATGTAAATTTTGTTACCATTGACATTTTAGATATTTAAAACAGAATTATTTGAAAATAATTCTTATTAATCAATTATTTGAAATGGTTAAGTCGTGGTGTAAAAGTTGCAGTCCCACAGAATATTCACCATCATAAGGAATGGTAGTTGAATATATTAATAATTTCAATATGAAATGTATAAACATTTGTTCATCACATGACCCATTTCTTTTAAATCCTCCAATTACCATTTGGTGTCTTTAATCTACTCTTAAAATGAATCATCATTAACAATACCCATACATTTTGAAAGTTTTGAAGTAGTTCAGTGAAGTCTCCTGTTCTTCTTTCTTGTTCTTCGATTTTAGTCTGTAATTTAAGGTTCTAATTAAAAGTAGTTGTTGTTCCCGTTCATTTTCTTCCGCATCTATCTCCAGTAAGCCTTCTGTATGTGCAAAGAGTCTTCCCATTCTTAATAGCGTTGTTTTAAATTGAATTTCCCTGTTCTCGCAGTCTTTTTTAGAGATTTTTTCTTATGATTTTTACTAAATGGTCACACTATCAATGCAACTGCATCAAAGCCAATACATTTCCAACCTGAAGTAAAGTTTAAAGTCATGGAATAATATAGATAGAAGCAAATTCAGTGTTCCAGTTCGGGTACACAAGTAATGCTTTGGCCTGTTATCTTTGAGTTTACACTTTACGTTTAATTCCCGAACTAGCAGGTAGGATTTTGGACTAATGCACCTCTGTTTACTCAGCCCATGTGCTCACTCGCTCGCCAGAGATAAAGCCGACTCCGCAAACGCTTCCTTCATCTACACTCCGTTCTTCCTATGAAGTTTGCAAATGAAGCGTATGGCTTAAAACCAAGTTTTGCTGACCAGACAAACTTATGTTCATAAATTAGCAATTTGACCTTATAGTTGAGCGCAGGCAGCATTCCTAATGAAGGGCTAAGGAATGCAATGGGGTGGGTCAATCATATCGCATCGGCATATCATTCCCCCAACAGTTAAAAAAAAAACAATTAAAACGCTCACAGTAAAGTAAAATGCTCCCTTCGATTTAATTCAATCCACTAAAGTGCCCTCGCGAATGGGACCAAAAATGAGTTTTCGTCGCCGTATCTATTATCTCCGCAGAAAAGAACTTTCAGCAAACATTTTCGATGGAAAACGAAGGGAATCGTGATAGTGAGCTCAACTTCGGCCCTCATCCGTGATAACAATTGAATGCAGATGTGAAACCTTCCTATCCCGAGGGCATTTGCACCTGACGTTCCCTCTCTGCTGAGAATGACTCGGAATTGACCTCGTCGGCCCACGAAACCGCAAAAGTTTCCAATCAGAATTTGACCGTGTTCCTCTGATTTCGAGCGTGCCTGATTGGACCTCGAGAAGGGTATTTGGGCGGCGGTGAGGTGGGGGGGGGGGGACATGTAGACTGTGTCCTCACGTTTCGTGACTCCATTCTCCCTCACCTCCACCACCACCTACGGTGCGGGAGCGTTTTGAGAGAAGCAACAAGAGAGAGGTGGTAGACTCAAAGACGATTGCGAGGGGAAGAATCATTATCATGGGAAGAGGTCGCATAATTAGCAAGGCTGTTTAGTCTATATCCGTAGTGCCACCTGCAATCCTCCGCTTGGGTTGTCGTCTGTGGTCTTCCACATTACTAAACGGTTAGGAACTAGTACGAACGTACGTATCAATGATGCCATTCCCTTTCTGAACAGGCAAAGTCAAATAGCCCCACATAAATAAATTCAGTAAACTATTCTTTTCACAAATGTCATACATTTACAAGCTTGAACATGTACCTGTCCTTGCGAACTTTTTTCGCGTCGTGTCACATCCTATTTTCGTACCTACTTTTCTATTCCTAGGGCTTAGTATTTCATGTCTTGAGAGTCTCTTTCACTGAATTCACTCATGACTTACTCATAACATTATCTCTCTCTCTCTCTCAGTGGCACCAAACCAGTGCAGCGTACTTCTATCATAGGTGCTAGTAATTCTAATAGTCAAGGTAACTGGGATTACAAAACGTGTAAAGGTTATAATATTTGTTCAATAAAAATTGTTCATAGTAATGGTTACAAACTACTCCACCAATTATTACGAATTATACTCCGTCCGATTTCTTTGAGTACTTCGATGCTTAATCATGAGTAAATGATTTACAGGCATCTCGTATATGTGATATTAAGACAGGCAAAATATCTAAGGCAAATAATAATAAGCTAAAATAAGACATGTGTCTAAGGCAGGAAAAATATTTGCTTGTCTTAGAAACATTTTTTCGCTATTTGTAAAATACTTTTAACTGGTCTATGCTAGTATCAGTGCAAGCCTCAAAGTTCTACAATATTGAATGAAAACTGCATTTAGTTCTGTATTCCATTTTCAATAATTGTAGCCTCCTATTCGATTTGGCTGTCGAATAATAGAAGAATATTGTTCCAGTTAAGTAAGTGTTGAGTAAGGACGAAGGTTATCGCAAAAACCCACTTCACGTGGTGTTAATTTAACTTGATTCGTTCTCAGGTTATGGATTTACAAGATTACCTATGTTAGGAAGAGAGACCTGAAAGTAAAAAAAAAACAGATAAAGTGAAAAACCAAATGTTTTCGACAGTTTTAAGTTAAGGAGCCCTAGCATATTGTTATTCGTATCAACCATGTATTGCTCTGTGCCACATTTGTGTGGTAACTAAGCCAATGCTATTTATTTAACTTTTTAAAATCCAAACGCTTGTTGTCTGATTGGGTAAATGAACGCATGTCACGAATTTCAACTATGTCTTCAGATTCGTTTTGACTCGTAACCGATGATCCCTAAATGTATGCGTTGTTAAAAAATCAACTAAAGTTGATCAAAGCATTGTTTCTGTCTCGTTTCACCATCATCGTTTAGTAAGGGTTGACGTCCTTGTTCAAGATCATGAATTAGTGGTATCGCTGATCATGAATGTGTAATTTATATTATTCTCTATTGGAATAGTAGGTAAATTTAAGCGTGAATGACGCTTTCGGCACATGTTGGGCGTAAGTACATGGAGGATTCGAATTCGTTATCTCGATCGTGTTTCTATTGCGTAACTCACGAACTTCTTTTTTCATTTAAGGGGTTTTGTTGTGTCCTCCCCTGAGGCGTCGGACTTTAGAGAAACGTCTCGCAATCGAGTAAAACACTCGCAATGGGCGGAATAACGCCCACCCACCACCTCCCTCCAGCCCGAGAGATATCCGAAAGGCGCGATAACCTCCCCAAGGGATTCCAACATCATCGGGGCCCTCTTGATGCGGGCTCGTTCGTCATTCCTCGCCCAGATTTCTGAGGGCAACGGAAAGTGAAGGCGGGGCGCACATTCGACGTTTACGCACATTGAAACAAATCCCGTCCGGGGGAGGGAGATAGGCGCCAACCCGAGGTCTCAGAATTGAGAGAAAGGTATCAAGAGCAGTCGCATTTCTCTCCGCCCTCCCCGCGGGACGGTAAACCGAGCCGTCCCGATCGAGGGATGGAGAGAAGGGAGGGAGAGGGAAAGGGCTCGTGCGAAAACTTCGCAAGACCCACTGCTAGTGGAGAGAGGGTGTCAAGGCTCCTCGAGGAGAGTTTGACCCTCACGTACGGTTCGAGAGCCCGGATGTTGGGGCCGCCGGGTGTGGGATGAATCAATGGGATGCCGAGGGGTCGTCGGGGGCTGGAGGAGGGATGGGGGATAACACGTCCGCAGGGCGGTGGCACGGAAACCCGTATGTTATGCGTGGGGAAGGCGGGAAAGGTGCAGTGGTCCTCCTACGAGATATTAAATAAAGATGCTATCCTTTTCAAATCAATTAATTAGGCTTCCACTCTACACGCTTCGGATTTCATTCCCGTTCTCCGAATGCAAAGGTCACCGTGTCGGAGATCCGCAAGAAGTAGTGGTGTATGCCATGATAAGGGGCTCTTGCAGTGGATGTTTCAGGCACATACGATATCGATTTAATCTTCAGAGATATTAGTTATGACAAGATTATTTTGGTAATGGAAAAGTCAGCCTTATTCAAGTGAAATAATTCGATTTAGTCCCGAGAACTAAGCATCAAGGACTTATTATTTCTACATAAACCCATGAATGACAGTAGTCGTGTTGTTTTATGCGAATAAAAGACATTTAAAATGTTCAAGCGAGTAATCACTCAAAGATCCCCATTCTGGTGGACTAATCTTCATTTTGATATTTCTTCTCAGGTGCTTGTTTATCTGAACACTTCCTTAAATAGTGACCATCCGCGCTGTCACATTTAGTTTTAAAAATGTTTTCTATGTTCTTGTACCTTAGTTTTCTCGAAGCATACGGTACGTTGTATTAAAGTGGAATAAAACGGGTGCAACTGTATTACAGGTATTTCTTTATCGTAATTGGAATACTCTGGCCTCTGTTATAGAGGATTTAGCAAGTACTCAAGTTATCTCTGTGAAATGTTTCTTTTTTTGGTGATCATAAGAACAAACTCTCAATTAAAAACGCAACTGCAAATCATTCGCAGTACTAATAGTAATTGGATTTATGATGAGTCGAATTTTGCGGGTATTTTATGTCGTCAACAAAATTCAATATATACGAGTGCATATACCGTCGCATTGTAATTCGGCATCTGCGTGATTACAGTCGACGATCTTCAGGTTTGCCGGCGGGCAAGGTGTCTTCTTGAGTAATCGGGCTTACACGAACCCTCTGAATTGTTATTAATACAATTTTTAAAAAATCTATTAATCGATCTCTTTGTCTTTTGCCGATGACATGCTCGATACGTCCTATGTACACCGAGTCTATTGTGATCGGTGGGAAGTGGGAGAGTAGTTTTTCTTACAGGTTTCCAGTATGATCAGTCTTTAGCTGTCCAGTCACGTATCCAGTAATACGATACGCTCAAGGCAGGCTAAAAGGAAAACGGCGGATTCATGTCTGTACATCTTGCTTTTAAAGAAATTCGTGTGGCGAAGATCTTTTCGTAGGAATGTGAGCTTTCCTTGTCTCAGTGCGGTGAAGAATCGTGAAAAGCCAATGGGAACGTGAGCAACACAACGCATTTTAATGGGATCAACATGAAACCACCAATCTTGGAAGATGAATTGTTCCCATCCCACGTTTGTGCTGATCGAATACGGTTGGCGTTTCCCTCTCCTGAACCCCAGGGGTTTTTCTTCCCCTTTACAAAAAAAATACGCGATGAATTAAATGATGCTATGAATAAATTCTGAGTTTGACCCTGAGAGTGTTTTTAATAAATACCGAGAAATAGCGCTGAACGTTAAAGCTAGATCATGATGAAAGGCATTGGTACACAATGCCTGTAAAATGCTTGGTTTTGTCAGCTCGCGTCATAGTCCGATTCGCCTAGAGCAAAAAAATACGCGTTTCCCGAGTTAGTTAACATAAAAATGATCAGCTTCACTCGCTAACAAAGAGGCCGCCCAGTTGTGATTTCATTTCGCTCGTCCATTGTGGATTCGTTCGCTATCTAAAGGACAAATGAGCATTAAACGAGAATAATCAACTTTAATGGCCTTTAAATTACTCGTGTTCAGTGTAGTGTTCATCTGTATACATTTTTATTTGTATCACTCTGATCTGTATTTATAAAAAAAATAATCACCCTGATTGAGTCGGAAACACATAATGCAAGATCTCCGATTCTCATAGTTAATGCACTCATTAATTAAATTCAATCTTAAATATTAATTTACTTGATGTTGATTTTCAATCGGATTTTCCAATTAACTGGTCGGTTATAAAAATTTCAAGAAACTGCGGGAGATGCCGCAACAGTAACTTTTAACGGAGTCATCCGCGAACATGCATTGCATTGCAACAATTTCAGAGTGTTAAAATCATTGTTCGAATCGCCTTGACCGGGGTTCGGATCCGGAAACCGGATCTTGTTCCTTTAGAAGCCCAAAAATGTCGAAATGTAAGGGTACGTCTCGATAGCTTAACTGGCTAAAGCACTCGGCCGAATATCGAGGGATCCGGGTTCGAATCCCGGCCAAGGCGAATGATTTTCACTCTCTGAAATTGTTGTAGTAGTTATTGAAATCGAAAATCAGTCTTTCTTCTACATGAATTTTCTTGTGTTTTTCCCGGACATGGTGTCGATTTTCAAGTCCCTTTCACGGCAGATGGCTTCTTGGCGTAACTTGAAGCTTGTCAATTATTATTTTGGAAACCGGATTCGAGGCCCGGTCATGAAATTATTTTCAAAGGTGAATGAATCCCCACCCAGCAAGGGATAGGCTTGTACCCGTTCCGATTCCTGCATCCAAGGCGCTTGTGAATATTCCCATGGTGTCATTATCTCAAGGATATCAAACTAGTTTATTTTCCGTAGCTGAGGGAAAGGTATCCATGTACAAGAGGAATGAATAAGTGATGATAAATTTTAATAGTGCTCTGGGGTCCCTCATTAGAGCGAAAGAGGAAAACAATAGTGCGTTCTGTTCTGAATATTCAGTATGAAAATGTAGTAAACAGGCTATCGAAGAAAAACAATCCAGCCCAAGGAAAAATAAATAAGTTAATCATAGATCTCATACAACAGTTGAAGCAATTGAAATATTTAATAGGGAAAAGTTACGCCAGAATCACGGGTGTTTTGGGGTATTATATTATTAATAATTCTGTACGAATGCCAAAAATATTAAAAAGAGAAATTAAAAAATGTATATTTGTATTGATTTATTTAGAAAGACGATTTCTTCGAAGTAACACGGAAGTGTTAAATAAAAAACTTAGACAGCAACACACAATATGAGAACACATAAAAGGAACACTCACACGTTATTTCTTGATAATTTCGACGGAATTGTGCTCCGTCTTCCTTGGAAGATTAGTTAGGACTCCTAGTCCTAACTAGTAGGACTCCTAGTTAGGACTAGGAGTCCTAACTAATCTTCCAAGGAAGACGGAGCACAATTCCGTCGAAATTATCAAGAAATAACGTGTGAGTGTTCCTTTTATGTGTTCTCATATTGTGTGTTGCTGTATAAGTTATATATATATATATATATATATATATATATATATATATATATATATATATATATATATATATATATATATATATATCGATTATGCGGAAGTACTCACGAGAGCAATATAACTTTTGGACGGCACAATAGAACACAGAATAAAACAGATAACACGTAAAAGGACACTCACACTGTAGATGATTTAAGCTTTCGGCCTACTCCGAGGCCTTCTTCAGGTCAGACTCAATAATAAATAAATAAATAAATATATGTATATATATAAATATTTATATATATCACCAATTTCAGTGCGATATATATGGGATGAGAATCAATATTAATAAAACAAAGGTTATGCGATTTTCCAGAAAGAAAAAGGCTAAGCTAAATATTAAAATAGGCGGGGGAAAAATAGAGCAGGTAGAACAGTTTACATATCTCGGAAGTGTTTTGGACCAATACGGTCAAAGTGGTAGGGACGTAAGGAGAAGAATTGCGCTAGGCAAGGAGGCTTTCTCAAGGAGGAGGGAGTTGATGACGGGGACGTTGAGTAGGGATGTTAAGACAAGACTCGTAAAAACTCTCATATGGAGCGTAGCTATGTACGGCGCGGAAACGTGGTTACTGAAGCAGGAGGATAGACGTAGATTGGAGGCTTTTGAAATGTGGGTGTGGAGAAGAATGGAGAAGGTGAAATGGACCGAAAGGAAAACAAATGAGGAAGTACTAGAAATGGTGGGGGAGGAGAGGGGTTTGTTGAGAGAAATCCTATGGAGGCAGGAAAAATGGATGAAAGGCGTATTGAGCGGTAGTGGAATGTTGAAGAGGGTAATAGAGGGGAGAATGTTGGGTAAGCGAGGTAAGGGCAGGAACAGGATAGGGATGTTGGACGGGATGAAGGGAGGAAAGAAGTACACCGAGATGAAGAGGGACCTGATATAGATTAGTTTGCTAGGCAGGGAGTGACAAAATGTTTATTTGATAGTTGTGTCCATCCAAAAACCTACCTTCACCGGTAGATTACCTAATAATAATATCACCAATAAGACGAACATTTTTAAGGTGTGAGTTCAATTTACCTTTGATTGAATGGGGATACGATGAAGATTTAATATGGAGATGGTAGGGAGTTCCAATTCACTTTAATTTCGAGCGCTTTTCTGAAGTGTTAATGTATAGCTGTTCATGATCATCAAGGCGGCACATATTTTCTCTCCCCCTGCGTCACGCGGTGTCCTCTTCTCATGAGGAGGGCGGTCCAGATGAAGATCGTGGGCAGATAGTCGAGTCGTGGGGTTGTGAAACTCGAGGGTACGAGGGAAATCGCCGCCGGGCATTCTTTTCCATCCAAATTCGAGCGGGGAATTATAGATATTATGACCTCGAAAGCCCCCAGAAGATAAAAATCCAAAGGGTTCCACTTAAAGATTTTGCTGCACAACCCATTCTTGGTGATCCGATCAAAATTCCATGCCTCGGTCCATCGCTGTAGTACATCTGCCATCCCGCCTCTCATTTCCATAAGCGTCTACTCGTCTCCTTAAACATATCCTTCTTCCTTAAAATCTCTTTCCATCTCGGAGGCTGTATGCCTCCCACCAGGCCAGTGATTCCACATATCACATCCACAGTTCACTCAGTAAGGGCTAATCATGGGTTAACCCTCCCATCCCTCCCTCAACAAAAGCTTTTATTTAAAAAAAAGTACCCATCGCTGCATACGTGTGCGACGGTCAAAGCACCCCGTAGGTCATATTCAAGGTTTACGAGGATTTTCCTCCTTGGTTGTCCGCGGGGAGAAAAATTGCCTTATATCCCGCCGCGTAGATATATCCCATGGAACGATGCCTTAGCCAATCCAGTGGCTTGCCTGGCGTACTTCTATGGCTCTAGAATGCCACATTTGTAGTCTTTTATCGTCTGGCGTTTTAGGGCAGCGTATAAATTTCATTGTTTTTGTTCCATATAAGGGTAAGGATATTCCATCTAGGCTGTCGTAGGTAATATGCAGCGTTTTATCTTGGTTGCGCGGCCTATAAATTATTTTGGACGCTAATATTATATAAATGTGTCGTTATTTTGAGTGTGAATGGGGAAGTAAATCAACCGAACGTCTCTGGGGATGGTTTATTATGTAGTATTTCCTGCATTGACATCGTGTATCCTTTTACGTCGTGTAAGCTTGTAGTAATTGGAAGGTTTAAATATGTATTCGAGCAATCGTGATAAAAATGTATCGTGGTGGAAAATTTCATGCATGTATTATGCCAATCCGAGTTTATCGTTGTTTCTCAAAAAAATATATATATTTTAGTCTCTATTTTCTTTCAAATGGATTTATGGTTATCTCTGTGGTTTTATGAAAGTGTGCAGGTTTTGATGGTAAATGACTCCAGTTCATACTTGTGACTGGAGTAAAATGGCCTTAAATATTAAACAATTTTAAAATGAATCTTTAAAATATGCTGTATCAAATTTGATAAAGACAACTTCTTTCATATTTTTTCCATATACAGGGTTCGTCCGGAAAATAAGTGTACTGAGCTCAGGAAAAAAATGTATTACACTTTTACATATCTTAAGCTAATATTCCTCAAAATAGGACCCTTGTGAGTCGATACACTTGTTCCAGCGGCGTTCCCATTCCTGGAACGCTCCCGCGAAGGCATCATCGGGAACCTCTCGAAGACACGTCGTCACGGCCTCTTTGACGGCGTCCAAAGTCCCGTATCGCGTTCCTTTCAAACTCCTCTTTATCTTCGGGATCAGAAAGAAGTCCGGTGGTGCCAAGTCCGGGCTGTAGGGCTGGTGCGGCAGCGTTGCGACGCCGTGCTTGGTCAAGAAGTCCGACAAGACAAGAGCGGTGTGAGACGCATTACACTGCTCTGCTATCATCCGAACACTAAGACGACGATCAGAGTTCAGTACATCGCGAACTTTTCGCACATTTTCGTCGGTGAGTGTCGTTGATGGGCGTCCAGGCCGTGGTTCGTCGTCGACCTCTTCTCTGCCCTCCACGAACATCTTGTGCCACCGAAAGATCATGTTTCTGGACATGGCTGACTCCCCGTAAGCCTGGTTAATCATGCCGACAGTTTCGGTAGACGATTTCCCAAGCTTTACCGCAAATTTGATGGAATAATGCTGCTCCAAAAACTTCGGCACCGCGTTCCGTGACGTGGGTCGAGCGTGGAGGTTCGCGTTAACAGAGCTCCTCACTACACCACAGCTCAGAGCCGACTGCCTTTTTCAGCGTCGCTTGCCAACATACCCCCCTCCAATCGCAGCCCGTCAGAGCGGTGCTGGGCGCGCCTGGAGCGGCGGGAAAAAATCAGTACACTTATTTTCCGGACGAACCCTGCATAATTGGACGATAGTGTGTTACTCGAACGATTTTCTTGATTAGCACGCTATTTTTCCACTGCATAATAAATGCTTCTCGCATGGATGGACTTGTCTCCATCCTACGTTAGCATTAAAAAAAATGTTTTTGCATGCTTATTATTTTTGGTAATTTTTTGTAATTATATTTTTGGAGTGTGTAATTACTGGGCACGAAATTTGGATCGTTAATTGATTTTGTCGATAATTTCAATACAAATGTTTTTGCGACATTTAATTCAAAGTTTAGGGTGAAAAATCTGACTCGAGTCTCTCGGAAATTCGGAATGAATGTGGGTCTATTTGACGATAGTAGCTTGTAGGTGGTGCTTTGCGGCCTTTAGTTTTTTATTTGAGTGTTTCGGATAGAGCTTAAATGAAGTATTCACTCGCCCTCGTACGAGCACGGTCGGTCCTTCGCCCGTTTACTCCGCTGACCGAATTTCAATCGTGGGCTATTCCGTCGATACAGCGACTACGTGCGTCTAATAATTTGTCCTGCATTGATTAAATAAGATGAGCGGCCATTGAACATATCGCACTGTGAAAGCTGGAGTGGAAGTATTTGTCGTATGTTTTCCACCGCATAACTCGTGCATGGATTAACGATGATTTAGGCATTGTCAACGGATAAAATAAAGGTCGGGCAATAAAAAGCTGGAAATTCTCAAGAATTCTTCCCTAACGGTGTTTTTGAAACGTTGTGGACTTCCTCAGTGTGGTAGAAGTTTGCCTCGGGAAGATTTATTGTGGAGCTACTGTCCATAATTTATTTTCGACGCTATGACGTCGATATCACGACAATAAGTCCTTAATCTCGTGATATTGACGCGATAGGGTCGAAATATCGTTCGACATTATAAATTTTAATTGTGTGTAATGTTCCAAGCTTTCCATTTCAGGTACTGCAAATTCAGATCACTCCTTCCCTCAACAGTTTCGACTCAAAATACTTCGTTTTTCTTCACTCTCATGGCCATAAACCTGTTCTGGAGAGAGTAATACTTGTATAGTATCAATCTTTGAAGAAATTTACCCTTTTTGTTTCATAATGATGAATTCCCGGTTTATTAGCGATCGATGTTCAAGAAAAAATTGTTTCAGATCATTCCTAGTACTGCCATTGACCACGAGCATTGCTGTTTGTCAACGGTAGAGGGCGTGTTCAGAAAAATTGCGACGCGTTGCGGCGAAGTCGTGCAGTTCATCTCCATTCTGGTTTGCGGCCCCTCCAAAATGTGCGGATGCATCTTAAAGATTTACCCGACTGGGCAAGGGTGTGGCACTTGTGTTTTGTGGCACTGGCTCATATACCATGTTGCTCTTTTTGTGAAGCATTGAAGATTTTGCTTAGCCCATAGCCACAGCTCGACTCTTTGCCGCTCTGAAAACGAAAATCCATTGAAAATTACGACAATTTTGCGCACTTTTCCACCGATGCGCCATGAATTTTTGATGCTCTAAAATTAATTGTCTCTCTTTCTCTCCGTGCGGCACTGTCGTCATTTATGAGAGAGTTAATTTGATGTGTCATACAAATTTTATACTCTTTGCACGGTGTGTAACGTGCTTTCCGACCGAGCCGCAGGTCGCAGAATTGGGTCGAAATGGTTGCTCGTTTGCCATAAAGCGGCTTTTATCCAAGTATGTGTATGGTGCGAAGTGATCTTAACAATAAGGGTACTCTTAACACAAATAATATTGTGGACGTACATCTGTAAAACGCGATCCCACTCGGCGACTGGTATTTGCGAGCATGTAATTTTGTTACCCATTTTGGATTGAATTTTTTTTTGCTAAAATATAGAATTCGTAATTAGATGTTTCCCCATCTCCGCGAGGTTATTTCTCAATGTTTGTGTCTTTCCCAACTGCCCCCTCAAATTACGTCAGGATTTGAGCCAGCAGTCGACCCGCGGGTGAAATCCGACCCGCATAGAGATGCATTCATATCGACCCGAGTACTTTTGAGTTCCGTGCACCATGAATTTGTAATCGGATTTCTATTTGCAATCATTGAAGTCTAATTTCAGGCACATGCGACCCTCGAAAGCTTCCTATTTTGAGCTTCCCGTCGGTGAAAACAAAAGCTACCAACCTCAGGCGGTCGCTTGTTTTGCCTGTCCCTAAATCCACAGCTGATTGTGAGTATAAGTACCCTGTTTGAAATACTGGAATGACGAAATGGCCTTGCGTTGGAGGTCGGAATTGAACAAACGGGCCCTGGTTGAAGATTTCCCTTGGCTTTCATGCTGGGAACTCCGCCGGCACTGCGGCCCGCGTCCTATTGTTGAAGCAAGGACGTGGTTAAGAGGCTAGCCCCATTCTCCCTCCCTCAGCGTTAAATTAACATCAAAACTTTTACCGTAGTTTTCCAAAACATCCATGGTTTTCTCTCCGCGCGTACCGAGCTCGCATTTAATCAGCGCTCTCCTTGCTTTCTCTGCAAACAAGATACCATCGGTCATCATTCGGAACATGGGCGTAGTTGCACATCTAGGCGTTAACCGACTGGGTGAGGCTCGGTGCTCTGCCGTACTTTCCGGGGTGGGTGTTCGCGTCAGAAGGCGACGCGAATCTTGTGGACCTTCCAAATCGATATACAAGTAGTGCAGGCAGATAAGCAGTCGCCCTTGAGTCGAATTAATTGCAATCCCCGTTGTTCCCGTTCGTAGGAGTAGTGTTTACAGAGTGAGGCACGCGCCGGAAGTGTAAGGGATGCCGTCGTCCGAGGAATGCCCGTCTTCCCTTTCGAAATGAATCAAAGGCCGTTGCGAAACAGACCCAAGAGTATTTACGTGGCGAAACGGAATAGCTTTGGTTTAATTTGAATGTGTGTGTGATGGGTTTGTTTTGGGAGTTGTAGTTAATCGTCTCTGTGCAATCCGAAACGCGCCGAGAGATATTCGTTACTCAGCTGTTCGCAGAAGCATTACTGCGAATGTTATTATAATAAACACGCTTAGAAGAGTCTGAATACTCGTTATTCCTTACGTCTCGTAAAATTAATCTCGTCGTGTTGGTGATTAATCGCACCCTTTATGAGAGGAAGCAGACTCGTTCTTAATCGGTAGTTTATTTAAAGGTTATAAAATGTTGTACAAAAAGAAAGTAAAGTTAGATATTCCAATAAACTTCGAGAAATGCCGCGACAATAACTTTGAACGGTGTCATCCCCAAAATCTGCATCAGAATGTGACAATTTTAGGGAGTAAAAATCATTCTAGGTTCTTAATCCCGGTCAAGGCGAATGATTTTTACACTCTGAAATTGTTGCATTGTAAAGTTAGGTATGCCAAAACACGTTTACTTCCTATCTTGTAATTGCATCGTTGGAAGGAATACAAAATTGAGAAAAACTCTTAAAAAATCATTCTAATTTCAATTTTTTTCTATTTCCGATTAAATAAATGTCTCGAGTTCGATATTAATTATATTATTAAAATGTACGTGTGCAGATAGACAATGTAAGGTGGCACACAAGTATATATGATAGAGGATGCTCGGTATTAACATATCGTATATATTCGGATTGACTATTCAAATATGTCAGAATATTTATGGATTTAGAATGTGAAAATCGGTATATCATGAAGTTGGTTTTAGTCGCGACGTCAGATCACGTATTTTTACTCGAGCTGTTACAGAAAATTTCACTTTCCTCTGATTCCGGGGACCATTAAACGTCCGCGGGATTAACGTTAAGCAACATTTTATGCTGAGAATTATGGGAGTAGGAGGTGGACGTAATTCTTCTCGAATTTTATTCCAGAAGTGGAAAAATAATTTGTTTAGGTTGTGTGTACGCTTTCAAAATAATTCTCACGGCGAAGTCACCGGACCATTCCTTTTCGAATTTAGGACAGAGTTATGCCCTTTTGTTTGTATTCTCTTCGCGCGTGAATGTGACGAACGGTGTCCTACGTCAAAAAGATATGAAGTTTCTCAGAAACCGAGTAGAATTTAGAACGTAATAAATTAAGTTGCATGCGAAATTTCCTCTTTTTCGCCTTTCTTTTTACGGTCTAACCAAACAAAGGGACGTTCATGATTTAATTTTTTTTTTCTGCCTCGATCCATATTTATGACTTATTATATATTTTTTTCTTTTTCCTTCTGGGGATATTTTTTGTACGTAAATCCTTCCGCAAACTTTGCAAATTTGAAATTATTTCCGAAATTTGTAATCAAGGAATTTATATATCTCCCGCCCGCTCTAAATGATATATTTTTTCATAAACCCGAAATACTGCCGAAAGGAATAGTCGAAATACTTAGGACGCTTTTTCAAACAGTGGTGAAGAGCTTATATTGGTTTTAAATATTTATTTGTTAATGATAGTCTGTTAAATTTGTATGACCCGTGTAGTATCGAAATAACCGTTTGAAAAATATAGTTAATTGAAATCAGTAAGCGTAGGACGACTTTGAACATTAGTATGTAGCACTTTATTGCAGAAATATTATTTTCCTGCACGAAATATTTCGTTAATATTGTTAACTCGGAGTCTCATTTTTTTTGTTTTCCCACCCACCAGGAATTTTCTAGCTTCCTTTAATTTTATCTTTAAACCTCAATATAATCCACACGAGTCAGTTATTACGTACATGTTTTTTTAGAGCAACTGTCCGATTTCAAATAATGACTGCTACGTATTTCAGGCCCGGAACGACCTGCGAAACGTTGGCCACAAAGAAAGGGAGGCTGCTATATTTCATGGCTCACGGGGTTTCCCAATATGACATTTTTGAATCGCAGTCTCATTATTCTGGTTTGTTATCTTGCCTCAAGGCATGTGACCGAAAATCACGCGGGCAGAGGGAAAGTGAATCCTCTCCGCGTTATCCGAGATATGTATCGACGCTAAATGAAACAAACAGGAATTTTATGCCGGCAGACCATCATGATTTGTTCTCCCCCAGCTTAGCGCTGATCCCCCCTCCCCAAGGTTTAATTACCCCGGTGGTGGGGCGTTTCATATTTGGCTTAATCTCGCGCTAAGTCCCGCTTATCGAGTCCAGTCGCGTAGCAGCCGACTGGGATTTTCAGGAAGTGATTTTGTTCGCTCATATCCATAAAATGTCGTGATTACCATAACCGTTGACGAAGATGAGTTAGGTCGCCACTAATACCTCTGGGTTGCGCCAATTAACAGGCGATTTATTGAGTTTGCGATGCCTCACTTCCTTCCATTCGGTCTGACGAGACTGGATATAACCAGTTTAAAATCACTGGCATCACTCTCTGAAGCTGACGTGCATTACTTCAAAAACAATCGCTGGTGTGTTTAACTTGTACGATTTATTCATCTCTTGTTTTTCGCTGGCAATTAACTCTTTGAAAATAACAATCGGTGAATTATGTTGGTTATTCAAAATGATCGTTTCGAACATTTTGTTTTATTTTTTCAATTTTCGGCCTAGTGTTGCATTCTGTTTCATCAAATGCACCTGTATTCATCATTTTAACAAGTGTATTATTAATCTTATATACTCGGAACGTTTTTCATAGGGTCAAGCTCATTATATAATGAGAACTGTATTGAAAAATTCATGCAGAGTTGATATTGGGGGAAAAATCAAAGTAAAAAAATGTATATGATGATACAATAAAAGCTTTGTTGTTATCATCAATCTTATCTAGATGGAAAATAAGTAATCGATGCATTTTTATTCCAGAGTTATTTCTGAACTGAAACTTTATGCATTAGTTTACATCCACGCTGCTGTAATTTGAGGGAATATTACTGTTATCCTATATACACGCACACACATATATATGATATCGTCGAAGTAACACGGAAGTGTTGAATAAAAAACTTTGACAGCTACAACAATATAAGAACACATAAAAGGAACACCCACGCGTTATTTCTTGATAATTTCGACGGAATTGAGCTCCCGTCTTCATCATAAGATAAGAACACACAAATGGAACACTCACACGTTATTTCTTAATAATTTCGACGAAATTGAGCTCCGTCTTCATCAGAAGATTCGCTAGGACTCCTATTCCTAAAGTTCTAGCGAATCTTGTGATGAATACGGAGTTCGATTCCGATGAAATTATGAAGAAATGACGTGTGAGTGTTCCTTTTGTGGGTTCTTATATTGTTTGTTGCTGTCAAAGTTTTATAATTAAAAAAATATATATACTATATATATATATCCGGATAAGGAAATATTTTTACATTTGTGATCTGCTCAAAACCGCCTTCCCCACCTTTCCTATGCTGGTCTTTTATGTGTTTTCCTATCCCCTTTCCTTATATGTCTATTTCTATGTGCGAAAATAATATTTGTTCGCGGTATGGCGGGATTTTCAAGTTTGAATATATATATATATATATATATATATATATATATATATATATATATATATATATATATATATATATATATATATAGGTCGCGGTGGTCTAGTGGGTAGAGCGTTGGACTACTGACCGGAGGGTCCCGGGTTCGATTCCCGGGCAAGGCACTTTGGGCACCTGCAGCTCCACCCAAGCTAGTTGATTTTTCGGGTACCAGGTCTTCCTGGGAAACCATAACCGGCACAGGGAAAGGAACTGGCCCCCCTACCCTGATGTGTGAATATTCACACGCCGTCGGGCTTCGTACACGGGTGAGCTCTACCATCACCTACTAAACCGACCTTCGGGTTGATTACTGTGTTTATGGTTTATATATATATATATATATATATATATATTTCGTCGTCACGGCCTCTTTGACGGCGTCCAAAGTCCCGTATCGCGTTCCTTTCAAACTCCTCTTTATCTTCGGGAACAGAGTATATATATATATATATATATATATATATATATATATATATATATATATATATATATATATATATATATATATATATATACAGGGTTCGTCCGGAAAATAAGTGTACTGAGCTCAGGAAAAAAAAATTATTACACTTTTACGTATCTTAAGCTAATATTCCTCAAAATAGGACCCTTGTGAGTCGATACACTTGTTCCAGCGGCGTTCCCATTCCTGGAACGCTCCCGCGAAGGCATCATCGGGAACCTCTCGAAGACACGTCGTCACGGCCTCTTTGACGGCGTCCAAAGTCCCGTATCGCGTTCCTTTCAAACTCCTCTTTATCTTCGGGAACAGAAAGAAGTCCGGTGGTGCCAAGTCCGGGCTTTAGGGCGGGTGCGGCAGCGTTGTCACGCCGTGCTTGGCCAAGAAGTCCGACACGACAAGCGCGGTGTGAGACGGCGCATTGTCGCTCAGGTTGTCAGTCATACGGTTGATCGCTGGCCGGACGCGGGCGACTCGTTTTCGAAACTTGTCGAGCACTTGGACGTGAAATGCAGCATTTACAGTTTGTCGTTCAGGTACAAATTCGTAGTGGACGACTCCTCTTTTGTCAAAAAAGACAATGAGCATCATAAACTTATTTTCCGGACGAACCCTGTATCTCTTCTGCAACTAATCTCTCGAATTATTTTGAAATGATCTCTTGTGCCGTAATACAATAGTGTTAATTAAACATCGTCAACATCATTGCTAAAGAGACATCCTTCCATGTTTCACAAATGATCTCATGCCACCATCAGATCTCAAATCATGTCGGTCTCCTTCCTTTCCCTAATGCTTGCTTTTGCTCTTAGATATGGGCTGTCTAATACGGAACTGTGAATTTTAAAATGTTATCAAATTTCGCACTTCATGATCTTCATACTCGGACACCCTAGTGGGTAAGAGCGTTCGGCTGTGAAGGTCCCGGATTCAAATCCGCGTGATCCTTCTGGACACCCTCAGCTTCACCCAAGCTGTGGGTGTGATTCTCGAGGTTTCAGATATTTCTGGAAACTGCTGGTGACACAGAGAAATCCATCGATCTTGAAGGGTGAGCGTATTACAACAGCAACTCCTCACCCATCGATCCACACTTCGGATTGATTGCTATTGCTCGGAGCCCTCGATTCATGATGAGAACGTATCGGCAGTACAACTATTCATAACGAAAATTTGCATAAATAACGTCTTTTATGAAACTTCTCGGCTCAGTGAAATGGCATCCATTGTTTTCGTTATTCTCCGCCAAACCTGAGCTGCTCCTCAAGTCAGTAGTACGGGGTACAATTCGGATCCATACTCTTTCACTCGAGACGCAAAAGTTGCGAAATTCTGCGACCAACTCTCCGAGGTGTGGGGAGAAGAGTCTTCTGGTTTATTTCCGTTATCCAGACTTAGGAAAACGTCGCTCTTTTTCCGGTGTAAATCGGAGGCAAGCATGAGTTTGGAACATTAAAAAAATAGCCAGTTGTTAAAGAATTTTACATTTAAAGGGCACAAATTAAGAATATTTTTACAAGCTATCCTCAGTGTGACGGTAAAGCAACAATTACTGTGACCGCCTTTTTTCCCTTCCCCTGCAGATGTTATAAATTTTTAAATCGATTTCCCAAGGGTTGGAGTAAGTATGTTCGTGGTCTTTATTATTTTTTGGAAAGTATAGACAGGAGGCTTTTGATATGTGGGTGTGGAGAAGAATGGAGAAAGTGAAATGGACCGAAAGGAAAACAAATGAGGAAGTGCTGGAGATGGTGGGTGAGGAGAGGGGTTTGTTGAGAGAAATCCTATGGAGGCAGGAAAAATGGATGAAAGGCGTATTGAGCGGTAGAGGAATGTTGAAGAAGGTAATAGAGGGGAGAATGTTGGGCAAGTGAGGAAAGGGCAGGAACAGGATAGGGATGTTGGACGGGATGAAGGGAGGAGGGAAGTACACAGAGATGAAGAGGAACCTGATGTAGAGTAGGTTGCTGGTTTGGGTTTTGTTTGGAGTTACAAAAAATTTCAAGAAACTGCGGGAGATGCCGCAACGGTAACTTTTAACGGAGTCATCCGCTATGTGTTCATTATATTGCAACAATTTCAGAGAGTCAATCATTCGCCTCGACCGGGATTCGAACCCGGATCCCTCGATTTCCGGCCGAGTGCTTTAACCAATTAAGCTACCGAGACGTCCTCTTACACTCTGAAATTTTTGGGGGCTTTAAAGGAACAAGATTTTGTGACGAAATACCGTACATACAATGTCACAGGCATTCGTAGTCGTGCGCGAGGCGCCACAATCCACGAGGTTAAAGCCAATTTCAAACACTTAGGCTGTTCTTTTTCTTAGGGGTTCGAATCCCGGTCAAGGCGAATGATTTTTACTCTCTGAAATTGTTGCAATATAATACAAAATATTTATTTGATAGTTGTGTCCATCCAAAAACCTACCTTAACCGGTAGATTACCTAAAAAAATATATAAAAGAGCGAACACGAGAAAATTAGCAGTGAAGGCTATTTAAGAGGATTTTTTTGGGCCCTGTCTCTGAACAACGTGAGCAAATTCATTTAATCAGTTGGCTCTTTTAACTGATTGCCTTGTTTGGCACTCCCCTCCTCTGCTGATGTTGGTGCAGTCGGAAAAATGAATTGGTCATGAATTAAACTTTAACAGTTCAATCATTGCGTAAGCATCTATCGACTCACATTAATTCATTTGCTAGCCAACTACATTTAAAAATAAAGCTCGACCTTTTCAATGTCATCGCGTTCTTTTTACCCAAAAAAAAGTTGTAGGATAAGGGATGGGACTGCCATCATGCCACGAACCAAAGCCAGCTGGCATTACCTTTTGCTTTTGAATTATGATGTAACAAATGGTAGAAACCTGGATTTAATACACAGATTAGCATCCCACCTAGTTGCAGTTGCATTATATTTTTTGCATCTAAGCTTCTTTCTCCTCATTAATTATTCAAGGATGTATATTAAAATAAGATTTAGACCTTGACTTTGCAGAAACGGTGTTGCGTAAACCAATTGCCCTTGCAATCCGAGCCTTGAAGTTAAGTCGGCGTGGTGGGTTAAGTAGTGGGAAGGACGTGCCGTTACGGGCTGAAGGGTCCCGGTTTCACATCTATACAATGCATCTGTAACCCCAAACGGAACCCTTGTTCTGTGATTTTGTGGGTGCAATTACTGTTTTGAATACGTCATGAGGAATCTGGTAAAAAGAACATCCCTGCACTTGAAGTTCGGCTTATTACCACTGTAGTTCGGCTTATTACCAACTGATCTCTACCCTCGCTCAATATTACGATGCTCGATTAATTACTGTGGTAAACAAAAAAAAAATGCCAAGACCGTAAACGATATCGGCATTTTACGGAAGTTTACGGGTCGGCATTTTTTGTTTACATTGATTCACGACCGTAGCTACGTTCCTTGTTTATTTAATTACTGTTGCTTTTTTCACCGTAATTTTTTCACCGAATATCGCAAATAAGGAAAAGATCTGTAAGATCGAATTTAAGTAATTGAGGTCAACTCCCAGTTTCTGGAAATATAATGATGGTTTTAAAAGCTGGTTGTGATTTTCACACAATGTATTGCATGCTACCCATTTCAGAGAACATTCATCATCTTCGGGTACGAAATGCATGGATACGTATGCATTGAAGCGCGTAGTCCTCAGTAAATTTGATGAAAAATTACAAGAAAGTCTTACCATTCTGGGTGGTAGATATTTGTTCATTGAACGGGTTTGTTTGTTAAATTTTACGTCCTTAAAATATTTATATTCCATTATGACATTTAGAAAGGGCGTGATTGATATGTCAAAATCAAGTAGATTAATACTGTTAGCGGAAAATAACTGAGAATGTACATCGAAAAAGATCTCCATTCATATGGTGTATGGTCTACTAGTATGGCCGAAATGAGGTAATCGTGTGGCGTCTACAGGAGAGCAGACGCATGAATCAGAACAGATACACGTTTTGATGAGTAGCCTGCGTACAGAACAATGGACAAAACTCATATGAAATATGGTAGACCACTTAGAGTACTTCGTTGATCCCGAGACTGAGTCAAACACACGACTGATTGAAAACTTATGGGCACTTTCAAAATTAAAAATCGTTAAGAAAATGTACAAACCCACTGATGATTTGCTCTCGACATATTTGGCAGAGAGATGATGGAGATTCTAAAAGGAAAATGTTTTCGAAGCATTTCTGCGAGATATGCAATCGGTTTTTGTAAACTAATTGTTCAATCATTCAATGAAACATTTTTTAAATATTGAAATTATTAAAAGTTTCTATTTTGTTATAATATTTCTGTCTCTTATTTTGTGTCAAAAAAGTATTTATTAAAGAAGTATTCTTTCAATGTAAACAAAAAAATGCCGAGACCGTACGGTCTCGGCATTTTTTTTGTTTACGTTGATTCACGACCGTACACTACGTTCCTTGTACATTTAAAAAGTATTCTTTCATCAAATTATTTTCTACTTTTGTAGGCCGGAAACAATATTGATTTTATGCAGCATTCAGAAAGAAATTTGTTTGTCAATTGATTTAATAAAAATTAAACGTTGCGATTCTTCTCATGATTGCCAAACATCCTTGTTTAATGTATTTTCTAAATGTCAAGGCTTGGAATTCTTTTCCCATAAAACGGTGTAGGAGTTAACCAAATTCATCAAAATCCTTATGAGTATTAGCAGAATCACTTCTTCATAACAATATATTTTGTAACTTTCGCAACACTTGCTCATGGAGTAGATCAACAATGATTTTGGCAAATTTATTTATTGAACAAAAATAAAGTGGCTTTCAATTAATGCTAATAACCCCCGCGAGGGAGTTCTCTCAGTGAGTGAGTGAATGTCAAGTCAATTCACTTTTTCGAGCTTGAAAACGTCAGGTTAATCACCCAATTGACTAAAAATTTAGAAAAAATTCTTAGGCTTTGTTTCATGCTATAATTTAAAAGAGTATACTTTTTTATTTACCTTGTAATTTTGTCTTAATTGAACGTAGGTTTATTTTATGTATCGGACGTTTTTAATAAAATGAATATTTTAATATAATAAATATTTTAACTCCTCTTGAGAAAGGTGGTTGCACCACCGAAAATTCGAGAACAAGTGAGTCCCTCTTTTATGTGTTTCAGTTTCTGCGTTTGTGTCGACTAGTTAGTCAATTTACATTATTGTGCACGTTCGTGGGATTTTCAAAAAAGTGACAAAAGTGGTAAATATATATAATATAATATATATATATATATATATATATATATATATATATATATATATATATATATATATATATATATATATATATATATATGTGTGTGTGTGTGTGTGTGTATAGTATCCTTCCCGTTTTTTGACGGTCCATCAAGGCTACCGGCTTAGTTTTTCCTGTTCTCGTTCAACTCCTTTTGAAAGATGACTTATTAATTTTCATAGTAGCCCTTCCATGAAAACTCGAGGAAAAATCCTTGCTAAAATTACAGAGTTTATAATTCCAGTTTCATAAATTCTCATAAACTAGGCATCCGGTGAGCATAGAAAGCCCCTTTTTCTGTTGCCTTTCCTAATAAAAATGGAGGAAATATGTGAAACTCTCTTGAGATTGAAAGCTGGTTGATATAATCAGGAGTTGAAAAAGTGTGTTGTATTATGCACACCTCAAACAGATTGCCTCAGCGAACATGCGTCCCACGCCACTAGGTCCTGCGTTAATCTGGGCCAAGGAGGAAGTTTGCACACTTAAATCGAGGACTTTTTTACGAACTTGAAAATTAAATTCGTAGCGTTTCATAATTCACGAGGCTGTCGAGGAAATTTGATGTAAAAATCTTGGAAACCATTTCTTCTTACCATATCTGAGCCATTCTAGTGTTACTCCGGGACCAAGTGAGAGAACAAATGGCTGTTATATTGCCGTCCCGTAGGCATAACGAATTGGTTGTCTGTAAGCTCTTTGCTTTGGGAAATTTTCATTTTTGTCGCTGTTCTGAGCAATATCGTCATATATGAATTATTTAAGATTAATTTATTTATAAATCATCGGAAAACAGTTATTTTTTGGCTTTTAAATCGGAGATTATAACCATGATTTAATATGAAGCACAATAAGGTACATCATAAATGTAGTATTTATATGCACATTTACCGTACTGAAGATAACTGAATGAGTTAAACATCATTCATTTTTCTGTTCAGAATATCCATATTTTCAAAATATTTCGGTACAACAGCTACTACAGAAAGAACCATTGTAAATTAATTTCAGAGTTTGTAAAATCACATTTTAAATTTCGTTGGGAAAAATTTTATAGGCTTATATGTTGGCAAAGCAATTATTTTTTTTTAATGTCGCGGACTGCGGTAATTACGTTTCGATTTTTTGCGTAAAATTTGTTTACTATTCAAAGTGGCGCAGTTTTTAAAATGAGATTCCAAGTTACTAATTGAGTGTAGCTATTTATTATTAGCCCCCTAGCGAACGGATGAGATTACGTCCGCTTCCATGGCTTTATGAGCGCTTCAAAATATAATTTTTTGCAATGAGATTTAACTTGTAATAAAAAGAATTACTTTTCCATAATACTCTTTGAAATTTAAACCACCAAAGCATTCATTCAATTAAGCATTTTATCTGTTTTTTTTTAAATCTGTTATTGTTATCTGTTGACGGCAATAATTGCTAAAGTGAAAGTTAAATTTTTTTATCGTACTTAAATAAAGAATTAGTTTCGGACATTTTTTAGTGTTTTCCATTGATTTTTATTGTTGAAGTAAATTTAAATTTAACATTTGAAGATAAAAATGATTAAATAAATTTATCTAGTAATAAGATTAATTGAAAATTGGAAAATATACGGTAATGCATAATATTTGAACTTAAGAATTCAAGATCATCAAAGGTAATTAACTTCCAAACTAGCATTAATGTATTTTAATTATTCTACCCCGAAATTCAAAAGCCCAAAATATGATTTAACTTTGGATATTCTTATATTAAGTTACTATACCGATCTTAAGTATATTTTTATTGATTTTTAACCTTGTTGATGTGTAGTTGGAGATGTTTAATTGAAATACAATACTTTCTTTTCACAAACGTTGTAATACAAATTATCGAAGTCACATCAGGACACGAGAAACGAGGTTTATGTTAATGAACAAATAATGGGAAGGACTGCATAATAATGCTTAAGCTATGCAAATTTTTCATAATGAAGATGCAGTTTTATTGAAAGAAAGAAGATATTTTACATATTTCAGTATTGGTATTTCTGAAATGTTAAAAAACGATAGGTATAGGGAAGTACGAAATGCTCTTTTTCATACTAAAACGTTCATCAACTGAATCACTGCTTACAATGTTATCACCAGCGAGTAAGTCGCCCTCTACGAGTGTACTTCGACTCTCCAAACATTAAAATAATCTGCTCGCATTAGCATAACCATAGTCCTTATCTCCAAGATACATTTAATGTCCTATCGTGATACATTTTTCTCGTAAAATTTACCAGAAATCGTTTTCTTCGGATTCTTCTTTTCTTGTGTCCAGTATTAGCCCCTACGAGTATTAGGGGTGACGACCGACAGCTGAGGTTAGTTGTGCCATTAGGAATAGGTAATTTGGTATGATTAGTGTTAGAGGAAATGGGGAAGAATGGTTTAGAGAATTCCGGCTTCGGCATTAGCAGACGGCGATAAAAATATTACGCTTTGTAATCAGGGGAGGTTGTAATCAGGACCCAAAGGTGGGAGTAATTTACACCAATGGTTTTAGGCCCTTTGTTAAAATGAATGAAGCAATAATCTAACCATGGACCTTATTTTTTCTGTGCTTACTTAAAAATGAAACTGGTAGTGTGTCATAGTGTCTGGGAATCTCTCTCGAAGGAATTATCGTCCTGTCGATCTCCTGCGTTGCAAAAACATTAAAATAAAAAATGCATGGCGTGGTGCATATAAAGTCATATTATAATGTAAATACTACCTTAAAATCTGCCATCTGAAAATGTAGCTCAGTAAAGTTAAGACCTAAGATGTCAATGGTTTTCAGGTAACCGGCAGATTTCACATCAACTTATTCAGTTAGATCTCTGTAATTTAAACACTGACCGTTAGTGTCACTGTAAAATATCTGTGAATAGTATTTTAATATTACCCAATTCCGGTGTTTTTACCCACCCCTACAATTACTGCTTCAAATCATCTTTTGCGGTCGCGGTGAGTTTATTCTTTGGCGAAATTAGTGTACTGTTGCTACTGTATATTTCAGCATTTCCAGCTCTTTCGTTGCGTTGGATATACTTACTCGTACACAAGGGAATTGACAATTTATATGTCTCTCATGGCGTACTTCTCGACATTTGAGTTTCGCAACGTCCTACTGCACTCTTGCGTGTGGATGGACATAAAAACGAAGCTGTTATTGCATTGATTAATTTCCTGGTGGTCTTCATTATATATTCGATCACGTTGCTTCAGTTAACTGCAATTTGCATAAATGCTCTGGGTTTCTAGTTTATGTTCAAATCTAGTTTCTAGTTATGATCAAATGTAAGCGATACGGTAAATTTAAATGAAGTTTTTTTTAGGTTTCTCCAAGATTGGTCAAACTTGGGACACCACCTGCCGTAACGTTGCAATTCGTTCATTTTCTTTTATGTAATCAAGCCGTCCGGAAGCGGAAACAAAGCTTCAATTAAAAATGTTTCCTAAATAAATTTTCAAAATGAATTTCTTCTTAAGCAGGATGAAAGGCAAATCCAGCAATAACCCATGAAATTATATATGGATACGATACGTAGATCTATGGTTGACACCAACGCGTCCTCCAGGATATGGCGGCGAGCTGGTACGACATGGCCATACAAAAACAGTCACAGCGTTTACAAAAATGCATCGTCCGAAATGGCGATTATGTATAAAATTAGATTTTTGATCAATCTTTAAAATGACGTACATATTATAGAAAATAAATGTTTGTTTTTCTATTTAAAAAAATTTGAAACCTTACTTTTGGGGTTACCCTCGTACATTAGCATACCACATAAAAGGAAGTGTGCGAATTTAATTTTCAACGGACGATGATGCCCGGCATCAAAACCAAAGTCATGTTTTTTGCAAATTGCCGAGTCTCAATTTCTCTGCCTTGTTCTCTCTTATGAAGAGTTTTTACTCGTGGTATGAATTATTTCATGCGAATGGATCTTCCTCAATTCCAGCCTCGACCAATTCGTTCATTCATATACCTTTGGTAATTTTTTTGCCAAACGCAAATAAAATGGCTTCTTTCAAAACGCTTACGATGTTTGAATTCAACTGAGGAATCCCTTGTTGAATATTTCCCCAAGGATACGAACATATTTTTATTTTCTTTCATTTTTTTCTCCCAAGCATTGCATCCTAATATTATATTTAAATTCTTTAGATGTGCATTTTTTTCAATTTGTTTCGTTACGAACGAGTGAATTTGTCAGCCTTCCTTCTCACCTTGATGCGTGATTGACTCATCTGCGCCAGCCACCTGCTTCTAACAATTATGGCATTGCTGCCAAAACCAGTGCAGGCTTTTTTTCCTCCGGTGTACCTATCTTCCCCCTTATGAATACTCATATTTTTACGGCGAGTTTGAGTAATGCATATCAAGTTGGAATGGATATATATAATATTTATATATATATATATATATATATATATATATATATATATATGTATTATTACAACGTGAATTATTCATGCGAACGGGTCGAATTTGAAATTCGAACGATTCGCTCAGTCGCGTGGACGTGCCACCACGCCTTCTGGGTGCACCCTGAACAGCACGCGTCTCCTTTTCGTTCGCAGGTGATCCGAGGCGTGGGGCTGGACCCGGTGCACGTCGTGCGGAGGCGGAGCATCGACCAGCCGCTGAGGATCGCCGTCCACTACGACCGATCCGTTCTCGAGTGAGTACACAACCATCCCCGTTCACTCCCGCTCTCTCCCTCTCTCTTTCTCTCTCTCTTTCTCTCTCTCTCCCCCCCCCTACCCTCTTTCAAAGGCGCGCCCGGCACGCCCCAGAGCGTCGCGGCGACGTTGAAGGCGACCTCGTGCGCTGATGCGTGACCCTCAAACCTCTTGGCGCGTGCTCCACCACGTGAGTGGCCGACTTAGTACGGGGAAGATATGAAATGTAGAGACCATGTGAACGACGGAAATCTTCGTACTTCAGAATAATTACAATTAACATTGCTCTTAAACTTCTTAAGGTATACCTTTTAATAGGTCTGTGTCTCAACTGACCGTGCCCTAGGAGACAAACAAATATAATCTTTCAATTCCAAGATGCTTCCCTATGCACTTACCGTCTTGATAATATTCTCGAAAAGTTTAAAAAACTTACGTAACTCAACGTTTTCCAATAACATGATAGAGAATTCGGGCTTGTGTAGTTTGTTCGCAAATTTTAGTCGCTTTTGACTCTTATGTTAAAATGTGGTCAATTAATAGGGGGATCGGGATGGTGCGGAGGCTAAGGCTAGGTACAGGCTTCCCACCCAGGGGCTTGGGTTCAAATCCTGGAGACAACAAATATTTTTCAGTGGTATCCCGATCCCTACTTGAGGTGCTTTGTGGAGAGCACTTTGAGTGAGTACGATATCCGTCGGATGGGACGTTAAACTGCGGACCCCTTGGCGCCTTTCCACAAGAGTAGGCTGCCGAATTGAATGCCGACGCCGGGTTTCTCTCCATCCTTCCTTTCCCACCCGTCCCTAATGGCGCAAATGACCTCAGCTGTCGGTCGCCTCCCCAAAAAAAACTACTACTAGTGGTCAATTAAATCGTTTAATTTCGGTGCAAATATTTAGTGATGCAAAATTTATTGGAATAATAGACGAATTGAAATTTATATGCATCGATCAAAGCAAATTAATGGAACACTAGATCACGTTTAGATATTCAATTATCAATCACCACAGGCTTATCTTCCAGTCATGTGTGTTTAGGAGTCGATCAAATATCCTTACTGCGATCGGCCAGGTTAACTTGGCATGTTTAGATCATCTCGTTTCCAAAATACGTATCAAATCCGTTCGCTTTCTCCACGGTTTCAACGAAATAGAGTTCCATTGTATAAAGACTGGACAGCAGAAGAAACCAAACCACGAGGAATGTTTGTATTTGCTATATTTAATGTAATTTCGTATAATAAGAAATAATGTGCGGTCACAATTGGTCGGAGAGATTCGACCGCCTCTCGATACCCAATCGCCAACCCTTCCAAATTCAAGTTCGGGGACGAAGGAGGTAGACAAATGTGAGGACACGTCGGATTGCTCGCTGGCCGATGATCAATCGAAATCTTTCCACGGAGCGATCGGCGACTCGCGTCTACCAATTAATTTCACTGGCCGTTATTTTGAGGAAAGAATGTAGGTACGTATCAAAGGTCTGTCAAGGACGGCGGTGAGTGTTTTCCGCTGATGAAACTCACCAGAGCACCTGTGGTAACTGGGGCACGGGTAGATTGTTAGAATCCAGTCCGAGTTTTCGAGTTCAGTCCGCGAACAATACATTTTCGAGCGTGAGTAGTGGTCGATCCTCGTTATCCCATGCCTAGCTAGTGTACACCCCCGTGGACTATATATTCCGTAAGAGGGGGCATGTTTCATGAGTCGCCCTTTGGTGGAAATTCTCCATTTTTCAAATCACCCTCCTTCGAATCATATCCTTATCAGAATGGTCTTCTAAGAGCGAGTTTCTATTTCAGTGGAAGTTTCACCGTTGTGCAAATGTTTCTACATTTGTGGATGCACTTTAGGAATGTTATGGAGCACCATGCTTCGAACGTGACCCTTTATCTATTTCTCCGTTTGCAAATTGCCGTTCTCCGCTTATCATCCTCCCTATTTCGATCTACTGAGTTTATATATCAGTGAAAGTGGATGAACTGAGCCGATATTATTACATTAAATGGTACAAGTGGAATTTCTATGCATTAATGCTTTTATGATTCTTAAAATTTCTGCGGAATAAATTATTAGTGTCGGGAACTGTCTGCGGGCACAGACTCAATCACGGGACGATAACAGATTATTAAATAATACCTTATGCAAATATCTTTCTGCATAGTTTTGCTTCAGCAAGAATAAAACGTTATGAAAACATAGTGATGTATGTATTCATACCCTGAAACGTTGTTTTCTCTTAACCAGTCGACCCTTATATTTCTTTATTCTACTCTTAGGCAATTTCATCTTTCCCGGAATGGAGGAAGCGTTCTCAAAGTACCGCGTTTCTTGACACAACTCGTCCTTCGTCTCACAGGCTTTAAAATTAAGGAATAATCGCGTTATGGAAGAAGTAGTTGGTGACAGTAACGGGATCGGAATGAGCATTATAAAAAAACATAGCCCTTACAGTCACATCCTTAAATTCTTTCTACGAAAATTCCCTTAGAAATTCAAATAACTACGGAAGATGCCTTGACAGTTAACGGAGTCATCCAATAATATGCACTAAAATGAAAATGTCTACATTTTAATGAGAATTGTCTTATTTCACAGTATTTTTTGACGTAAAATAATGTTAGAGAGCTAATAGAAAGCAACATTTTTGCTCATCTTTAGAGTATTAATTACTATTTTGCCTTATTTGAAAACGTAGTGGTATCTCGTTACATTTCATTAATGTTTCAACACAACATTTGCTAGTAATATTAAAATTGAAAGAATATTGTTACAGCAAAATTATTTTGCGTAAAATTAAACATCTTTAGGAATCATTGACTTGCTTCCACGGATATTTTGTATAAAATTCAAAAACTTACTTGGTTGTGTTTTAATATTATTTCTCGACAATTTACATTTCACCTCACTGAGTCCTAGTGCGTGGTTTTCTTCTTGGTTATGGAATTAATTTGATTTCATTCATATGTTTAATTGCATACTTACAAAAATTTCCGTTTGTGAATGACTAACCCCACTCATTCCGTTCGTCTTTATTTACTGTTTTTCGAGATTCGTTCAAGTTAGGATTGTATGGTTAATGGAAACTATTGTCAATTATTTTAATCCGATATCACTTTACGATTCCATTAACTGGAATGATCGTCTTGGAAAATTTTCGATCGCTGACGGTTTTAGATTTACTGCTGTTTAAGAGTGGCCGAAGATTTCATATTTGTGTTGCGTTAACAAATTGTGGATCCTCAACCATCGCCGATGGTTAATTCCAGTTGGTTACCGATCTTAAAGCGACTCAAGTTTAAATATTTTTGGTACTATTTTAGGATATACTATACGTTTTGAAATCGGATTAAAATTAATTTGATCAATCGTAGTAGTCGACTGACTGAAATCGACAGTCGAAAAAGTGCAAAAATTCGCAATTATCGAGATCTGCAAAAAAAATATAATCGGATAAGTTGACGGTTTGCCGATTCGACAGATTTGGCATCGGGTTGTATTCGATATATTTTTCGTTCAGTCGTGGATTTAAAAATTTGAGAGTTAATGTAACCTGGGAAACCAACCATAGGATTTGTCCCAAGTTTTTTTGGAACAACTGCCGTGCCCGAACTCTAATTAGTCGTAGCGGCTAAAAAATGTGGTCGTTTAAGCAACAGCGAATTTTTTTCAAAACCCGACAACTCACCAGACAGCGCGAATGTACGAATAAAAGTCAGTCTGAAACTATGGAAAAAGCCGCCGTTGCGGCGTTATAAATATCCGAAAGAGACTTAATGCGTGCTCTGTTCAACGAGGCATCATCTCTCTCCCATTTTCACCCACCATGCGATCCTTGGCGGAAGAATTTCGGTGAGCTGAAATGATTGATGCCAAGCGAGGGGGAGGGGATGGGAAGTATTCCCGACTCTGATTGACGCGTTTAACATCCCCGGCGTCTCTCCTTGTTTCCACAGCGAGGAATAAATGGGTCCGTGAATCCTTCACGGCGTGAGAATTGAGCCTGCAAATAACACGCGGTGAACTTGATATCCTGCACATAATGCAAACCGCTCGGCATTCACAGCTGCCTGAGGAACACGCCGTATATACCGGGGGGGCATAATTATCGCGGGGCTCCCCGTGTCGAGTGCGCGAGTAATAAACCTTGTTCCATTGAATGGATCTCATGCATCTGCATTAGTGACCGTTACCCTGATAGGCCCCCCGGGGAAGGGAGGTAGTTTAGTTCCTTTTCTCTGCCCTCCTTATCTTATTGCAACACTTGTCTTCTCTTCGAGATGGGCTCGCGGATGGTCGAATTCATTCGGAAACAAATTATCACGTTAAACCAAGGGTTGCGGCATTAATTACTTTTTTTTTGGACGAAGCAAGTGATCTTCAGACGTACTTAATGGAGAGTTAGAGCTCGTTTAGTGGCCTGATGGATTTTCTCTCCCCCTCTTCCTTTCACTAAGCATAATGTCTCCTACGTGCCCACCTGTTCAGTAGATCTCCATGGTGGTGTTTTTTTTCTTGTATATCGTCTGCCTACCTTTTAATCGGGTCTACTCTTGGAGCCAAAGATCACAAGTTGCGAAATCTCACTACAAAGTGGCAATTTTCGATTTGAATATACGTACACGGTGCGGTAACTTCCTTTTTTTAAAGGATTTTGCTTTATAAAAATGGGAGTTATGTGTTATGTGTATTATTCGAACAAGTCCGATGGAAAAGGTAAACTAGCATCACTCACGTTAACAGATACTATTGTTTTTACCTCAATTTGCTCTCGCTATCACTATTTTTCGCTCGATATGAATTTTAAAAAATCAAGGGTCTAAACGATAGGAATTGAATGGTTATGATGTTCAGTTATACTGTGTTTCTGTACCACAGGTGAGGAGCTTAATAGTCTAGGGGTTATAGTGCTGGGATACTGACCGGTGGGACCGGATTCGATTCAGAATGAGGCCTGTTGGACCATGAGTTTTACCAAAGATTATTCCGGTACCATGGAAGCCACGGGTGGCACAAGAGGTACTAACTGGCCCACCTACCCTGATGTGTGAATGTCGCACGCCAATTGGGGTTAAAATTACGAGTTGATCTCTATCCTCGCCTTTTAAACCACTCTTGGCTTTTATTACCGTAATTTTTGGTATGACGTATTGTAAATTCATTAGTTAAGTTTTGTGGTCATTGCAATTCCATAACTTTTGTTCGTATTGATGATGTTCGTAGTGTTGATTCGTTTCCGGATATCGATCGTTTTTGAAGAAGCCGAATGATACTATCGGCAAGAGGCCGCCCGTTCTTAGCTACGCTGGTCAGATCAACCATTGCTCGTGCTGCTTTAAGGCGAAACGAAAAATGTAATTTTCTATACGGAATTTAACTAAAACAATGGCGAAATAAATATAATTTCGGAAATCGATTAATATATACCTCCCTCGGAACAGAACTGGATTTTCCCAAGAATTTAAAGGTTAAAAGAATGTTTTGGGCATTGTGGATCAACTGTGTTTAATAGCCGTCTTTATTTCCCATAACATACGCAATAAATTTATTCGCGGTTTGGAATGTGGACTTAGTGAATGTTTTAAGGAACCGGCGAATGTTTTAGGCGTAGAAACCCCTGTGCAGCACCAAAATTCTATATCCTTTTTCAAAAGCAATCGCATTACGTATGTACTTTTGTGGTTTTGAATTATTTGGGAGTGTTGTAGGTGCTTTTATTCTCAGGAATGTATTCAAATATCTCCTAATCATTATTCCAGCGAAAATACTAAAATATGTATTTATATGTTATCGGCAAAAACTGTTCAGTCTTCCCGAATCTTCCATTTTATCTTGGTGTTCAACCTCGGAGTTTTATTGCCTGATTCACATAATTAAATTAGCTTTTTACATCATTCCATTACTTTGCACACCTAAGGTCAAGTCCATTAGTTTCATTTATTCTTTTATCATTTCTCAATCCTTCATCATTCGTCTTTCTACCCGAGTGGTGGTTAATGGGAACCATTCATCCTTTCCCGTCCAGTGTTGATTCCCTTAACCCCCCTATATAAGCCCTTTTTACCTCTTCATTTTTCCTACATATTTGTATCTTGACGTGCCTCCTGGAGATCCTTTATTCTATTTTCTCTTCCATTATAACAGTTTTTCAATAAATCTGCAAATAGCTCCACTTTCGCTTAATCCGGAATGAGCGCCAAGCGTTGTGGGGGAATAAATTTATGACGTCTGAAACCTTTTATATGAAAGGTTGCTAACAGCAGCTCTTCATCCTTTCTCTCCGCTAACTCCTTCACCGCACTGAGGAGCGTCTATTAATCGTGCGATTCCATTCAGGTAGACGGGGCACGCGCGACGCTTTCTCTTCTTTTTGGGCCACCGGATTAAACAGTACAACAAAAATTTGCCATTCTCCCCTTGCGCGTATCCGAAACACAAACACACACACACATAATATATATATATATATATATATATATATATATATATATATATATATATATATATATATATATATATATATAATCCTGGTTGCCAGAGCACCTACTTTTTCTTCTAACTCGGGCTGTTACTTCTGCCAAAAAACATTTTGCGCGAATTTAGCATTGGCCACCCTTCAATGCGGGCAAGCTGTCACCATTCCATTGGGCGAACCCCACCTCTACGGGTCATTTTACAATAGAAGGATTGTGGCGGGCAAAATAAATTGCCTTGTGTATGTGATTTTATTTGGGTGGGAATAGGGAACTTGAATTTATGTAAAATTATCAACAAATGATTTTTTTTGACAACCGCCTATTATTTTTTACTTATTAAATACTGAAATGTATACAAATCTATAGAGATTAAGATTATTATTATTACAAGTTTTCTACAATGTGCATATATTTTTGCACCGCGAATTTTTAAATTTTTTTATATCATTGCGTGATTGGTTATGTTCTTTTGTAATTATGGCATATTGTTTTTATTCGCTATATTATAATTATTTATGTAAATTTACAGTAATTTATTAACATTTTTTTGAAATTGCCCATTAAGTAGCTGTAAGTTTAGAAGAACTAATGTTGAAAGCTAATTTTTAAGATGCGTGGTCGAAAGGCATAGGCGAGTAATATCTTTAGGAAGTGTATTATTTTCCTTTTTCTTCTGTGATTTCGTCCCAGTTATTGACAAGAAGGGGATTGTTTGCATCATGTAGTCTGGATTTGAAGGAGGGAATTTGATTACGGACAAATGCTTCGAATTTTTGGAATCTTATTTGCCGTGCTGTACAAGCGACTTCTTCGTCAGAATAACCTTTTTCCTTAATGTTTGCCTCTTCTCTGACTGCCAATTCTGTAGCAATGCGTTCTGATAACTCATGATGAGGCAAGCACTAAATAAGATTGACAGTAAATTAGTTCCACCGTGAATGGCCTTCGGTGGTGACGCCATTGTGAAAACATCTCATTTTAATTCACGTCGAACAAAAATCCTGAGTGATTGGTGAAAATACTCTCTCGATGGCACTAGTCTGGGGATGCATGGGGTGTTGATAAAATGTCTTGTGGTGGTGCTAGGGATGGTTAAATGGTTTTAATTTAGTAGTTTCGGACCTAAATTTATCCATGCAACGAATACTCACGGAAGTAAAATCCTAAGGTTTTTTCACGATATAGTTTTCAGACCCTGTGACTGGTAGGGGGATATTAAGTTTTCCTTCCAATAAGGACACTCGATGCCGCATTAAGTCGAAAACGGCTTCAGGGTGTGAATTTGCAGCAGAAAATGACCCGAGGATTTTACTTCTATAGATGGTGAAAACGTTTTCCAAATATTTCTTGCCACTAGCGGAATCTCTTCTTGCTTCCCTCTCTCACGTATTCCGTGATATACCGTTCGTATTTGTGCCGTAGTCTTCCCTTTTATTTTTCCTTCATTTCCTCGCGAATCTGTTGTGTCTCGAGGTTTGCCCGATCCATCCTTTTCTTCTCTCTCTTGCACAATGCCTTACTTACTTTTCAGTTTGTAACCTTTCATATCTCACTTTGTTCATCCTTTGTCTGAAGTCCTGTAGTCTTGTTCAGCACCAAGTTTATGAATTATGTTATGGGTCTATGAATTTATATTAATATGTATGATTGACGGGTCAATGGCATAGGAGGGATCCTTGTAAACCCTGACTGAGTGAGTGTGTGAAATTCACAAAGGTCTAACACATCCGAGTTACTGTGTATTCACGTAAGTCGTTTCTGTTTCATTACATCCTTTTATAATTGTCATTTATTTGTGTGATTGACGGGTCACTGACATAGGAGGGATCCTTGTAAACCCTGAGTGTGTGTGAATGTGATTCACAATAGTGACAGTTATTTCGTGACACACCCTAGTGATCGAGTGGTTGTAAGTTTGTTTTATTATTTTTTAGTTTTATTATGTATTAGTTTTATTATTTATTATTTTTATTATTTATTTTGGCTTTTGTGTGTGTGTTTTTTCTTTTTCCCCCTTTTCTTTCTTATCACTTAGTGCCAATCAAGTTTACGGTCTCGGCATTTCTTTGTTTACATTGATTCACGACCGTAGCTACGTTCCTTGTTCATTTAAAGTTTATGAACATCGTCCATTTTTTTTCGAACGTTTTCCAATTTTTCATATTCCTCATCCGGAAGCTGTCTAGTTCGCTCATCCATAGGTTACAATCTGGTGTTTTTATCGCTGAATAACCAATGACTCATCTTGGGTGAATATCGTAGAACCTATCAGTACGAGCATATGGCAGCGAAATTCTCCCTTCATATTTCCACCATTTATCCTTCACCGTTATTTTATGACTGCTATCACTGTTCTGTCACATGGCATGGCCCTTCAAATTTGTACGAACCGGCTGCTGCATATGATCCAATTCATTGCCAGCCCATACACCCCGAGACATGCTTTTCGCCAACCTTAAAGTTATCTTCAACTTACGAGTTATTTTTCTTCATTTACATCGCTTACTTTGCAATTCACCATCCAATAAATTTTTCAGTAGAACTTTCTCTATCTTTGGGTGTCCGGTCCAAGGCGCATTTCGTCTTCTCGCGTCCTCATAAATTTTTCTCTTTTTCCCCTCACCTGTTCAACACATCCGCGGTCCCAACTCCAGCCATCCATCGTCACGTGCGCTCTCCTTCATAACTGCAGAGGTAAACTCTTCCAGTGTCGGTGTACTCTATTCCAGCCTCTGGCCCATCTCTCTGGATTGTTTTAATGCTTCGTGAAAAATATTTTATAATTTTTTTTACGGTCACCAACATTTTTCAGAACGTAAACTACGTATTTCGAGGAGAAGGGGAAGGGAAGTTTTTATTTCTCACGGGAAGTTAAATCCGGTGATTTATAAACATCTCACTTTTCACGTCACGAGTTCAGCACTTCAGTGTCCTTCCATAAAGACTCTTGGAAAATGTCCATGTTTATACGTATTCACTCTATCATGCTCCGTTTCTTTTTCATTATATTTTGCTACACTTTAATATGTATTTTATTGCGTACTAACCAGGAAGAAGATCCATAGACGATGTTGACCACAATGCAGAAGGCGCAAAATCTCGAGATAAAATCAAAACTAAAATAGTCGTTTTCAATCGAATTACAGGTAGGTAAGATAACCCCAAAATAAGGCTGGAGAAAGATGCCCTGGGACAAAAGCGTGGGTTTTAGTATTTAGGCAGCAGGACCGCTAGCGATGGAATAAGCAAGAGATGTGGCAAATAGTATTATCTTTCGCAGAATGAGAAGCTCAATTAAAACTGATCTATGAAATCAGCTTTTCTAAGAGTGCGAGAGATGGATCAATAGGAGGAGCGGAGAGGAAAGAAGATTGGAGGCGATGGAAGTGTGTTGCCACCTAAGAATGGTGAAAATATAATGGAAAGAGAGACAAATGGAGCAGTAAGATGTAATTCGAAGAGTATTTAAAATAGAAGCCTACAGGAGGAAACTCCTGTATGGAGGAAACTCACAGGAAGGCGATGTAAATGGATTGGACACATCCTGGGGTACGATAGCCTACCGAGGGCCGTAATTGAAACATAACGATGAAGATTTACAGGGGTTGGCCAAGGGTGAAGTACGAGAAGCAAGGGATGGAAGACGTCGGTATTAAATGACACAGTTTCATGCAGTGGTTACATGGTTACTGCGTAACATCTTCAGGTCCTGAAGATGTTACGCTGTAACGAACCTAGGTCATAATTAAAAATGTTACGCTGTAACGAGCCTGAACAATGTAATGGGTTACAGAGTAACGAACGTAATGTAACTTAAATGTTAAAAGATGTTACGCTGTAACGAAACCTAGGTCGTAATTAAAATTAATGATAAAATAAAATAAAAAATCCTATAGCGTAATAAGTTAGGAACACTTGTCCCGGATTGAAAACAAAATTTGTTTTGATGGTTTGTGGGCAAAGTATTTCCACGACAGTGACCAAACACAACCTCTCAACCAGGACACCCTTCTTCAGTAGTTTGATGGAATGTTACTTCTTCGCCAGTGACCACCGACGGACCCAAACATTCAAACCCAATCGGGATCATTGGCAAGGTGAAAGGGACTCCGTTAAGGATACCTGGGTTCATGAGCACATGCACACTATCCGTGACCTTTTACGGAAATGAATTCCGCGCCAGGGACAACCACAGACACACTCACGATCACTCAGGAAAACAATCACTCACACATTGAAAAAGGGTCTCACTACTGGGAGAATATTACTCAAATTGAGGGAAGTTAGCAAAAGGCAGAGAAAGACGAGAGTGTGCGTCGGAGACGCGTATCCGGAGACAAGTAGAAGAAAATACCGCATAGACTTGCGGAGGACAGAAAAGGACTTATAACATAAGGTTGTAAGTGGAAATTAATGGTTGTACGTTGTAACTTATTACGATTGTAGGAGTATTCATTATATTTTACTAATTTACGAGGCCGTAGAGCTCAATTTCTTATATTCTTTCATTAGCTGCGAGGATGGAATGATGAGATAGGCAGGGAATAGGATTTTTTAGAAAATAATCGATCCTCGGATTGATATTAGGATTTTTTAGAGAATAATCAACTTTTATTTTATTAAGAACAAAATGTATACATCCACTGTGCCTTATTATCGTACAACTAGTTTCAACGCTTAGGCGTCATCATCAGGTACCTTATAACTGCAAAATTATAGAAATACTTGATGACTGAATTAAACACGGCTGAAATGTATGCGCATTGAAAACGCTCGTTATCACTTTTTTGAAAAATAATCGTAAACTTTTACGCCTAAGCGTTGAAACTACTTGTACGATAATAAAGAACAGTGGATGTATACATTGTGCTCTTAATAAAATAAATATTGAACATGAACTTCCACAAAGTTGAGGTTAAAACTATAGAAAGAATAATCAACTTAATCGACAACAAAACAATGTATTGAGAAGAAACGAGGAAGGGAAATATGTATTCGTTCTCACGGGAAGCGAGTCCGGTAATGTGTGCACGCAGCTCTATCTCTCTCTCTCCGCATGTCCAGAGTGTGCAGGCGCTTGTTGCGCATCGTCCCTCCCACGAGATGATTCTTGTCGAAAACAAAAGAGAGTCGGGGGAGAGTGTTTCCGGGTCCGGGTGTCTCTTCTGGCATTCCATCTTGTAACAGGGTCGGACGGGTAAAAGTGTTTGGCAAGCGTGTCCCGTTGAGTGTGCGAGCGCGCATACGCGAACGGGACGCTCGGCCCACCCCGCCTGCCCCTTTCATCGGCTTTCCCGCCCTCGTCTTTCGCCACCCGGCTCAGTTTTCCCTTTATTTGTATGGACGGCGCGGGGCCTTTAACCCAGTCCCCCACACACTCGCAACGCGTGTACTCGACGCCCTCCCCCCCCTCCCCCCCTCCCCAGCCGTCCCCACATCCACCCTGTCCAAATCGTCCTCCCTACTCTCCCCTCCTCCCCCCCCCCCCACACACATTTTCCCCCGTTGGAGACGTCTTCCCCAACGGGAGACCGCTTTCCTATGGTTTCCCAACGCCCGTGGTGGAGGTTTAAGCGCCACCTCGGTGCGTCAATCAGTCGCGTGAAAAGGAGCTCCCCGTCACCCATGAAATCCCATTTGATCGCCCTTCGGAGATTATTTCGTTCGCAATCTCTCAAATTCGCCTCGAAAGGGTGCAGCACCCTTAGAAAAGGGATTTTGCTTCCTCGGGAAATGAGATTTTGGTACGCTTCTCGATTAAAGGGCAGGAACGCCGATACTATATCTAGTAGAGATAGTATTAAGAAAAAAATACTACAGTTACTTTTACCAGACGAATTAATCGCATTTCCTTATAAATGGTTTATTTGGGAGATGCATATTAAAAAAATTATAATAATATCTATACGAAATGAATGTATTTAAGTCAAGTACTTAGTATTGCCTGTGCATAGTCAATCGAATTTCCGAGGTGAACAGTATCCTCACATTTTGTCAATGGCGCAGGTATGATTTCGAAATGTTGCAAGTTGATTAATTAATTAATTAAATAAGAGTTCACCCAGTCACAACTACTAAGCAAGACTAATGTAAAACTTTAACTTAAAAATTAATTATTTGTTAAATAATGTAGCCCTGATTTCTCACGAAGTAATATTTTAATTCGCAGCAAGATCGAAAATCGAGCGCAATGGTTCACGTGCCAATTTTAATACCAGACGTCCTTCTAGGGCGTTTTGTATTGGCATTGACGTTGATGCCTGGATTGGCATTGATGCCTGGAGTGGTATTGTTAATTATCTGTAATCGGAAATCTTCGGTTGCAGAAAATAGGGGAACCTAACTACGAATGTTCACTGATTTTCGCCGTGGAAATTTCAATTTAATTCACTTTAATGTGGGATTCGGTGGGGCTATGGCTTATAACTTTTTAGCTCGCACATGAATTTCTCTGCTCTTTTATGATGTCACGAAATGGGGAAAGGGCTTAGTCACCCCTGATTAGAGAAAAACAATCTTGGACGCTAAATTGAAATGAAGACTATCAGGATTAATAGGCTGGGACATTTGTCCTTCGCTGAAGAAACCGCTACGCCCACCTCACCCCAACAATTTTCTGTGAATACCCCATGATATCCCTTAAACGACGTTTCTCTGTTATGTTTTGTATCCGGTGACATTTTAACGATGGTAGTAAACGGTTTGTGCTCTTGTGTCGTCTCTTCTTGGACCGATATTTCAAAACACCGCCTGAGACATTAAAACTTTCATGTTTTCACATTTTATAGTTTGATAACCATTTATTCATTACTGATCATATTTATTTGAGAGTCGGTCCCGATAATAACCTCTGGAGAATGTGGAATTTATTTGGTTTCCCTAATATTCTCATTTTGGAATTCCGAAAAAATTAAATATGCACAGACTTAAACTTTTGGGAGACCCTACTGAATATTTTGATGAAATACCTGCTTCAGTAGCCTGACGTGACGACTTACGATCGTATAATAATCGTCATGTTGTACTATAACACGTACTACAAATTTGTGTGACAGATATGGGACTACATTAACTGCCTGTGAATCGGATTAGAGTAGCAGGAAGCCCCCCAGTGATGACTTCCCGGTCTCTCTCATCAAATATCAAGGGAGTAAGGAGACTAAGGGGGTATGTATTCCGCTCCAGGCACCGATGTCAGTCGCATTACTGCTACCGCTAGTGAGGTACCAGCTTGTGCAGTAGGTAGTTAATGAACCGAAGGTTTAAACCCTCCGGATCTCTCTGCTCGTGCTACTTCATACGGCCGTAAGACGAGGAAGATACTCGAGAGGAAATTTGCCATTCTCGCGAAACCGGTGTGCACTTTGATGCCGTGCGATGTTCGTTTCTCCAAGTGCCAATCCCTCAAATGTAATCCCGGAGGGTTACTCGATCGTCATTTTGCTTATTTCAGTACTGTCGCTCATGGCATGATTCAAATTTAAGCATGAATTTTTACTGGAACGATATATAAATATTTGGCAATCCGAATTTCGGCAATATTTTATAAAGCTAAGCCGTCGCTTATTATGCTTAAGCGAAACATTTTCGACTTAACTTCTTTTTTTTTCGCTTAATTTTATCTGTTTCATTCTCTATGTCAACCTATAGAAATTTGAAATGCGTCAAGAGAAAAGTGAGTGTTCAGTTTATCCAAAATTTTCCCTTATTTATCATTTAGAGCTCTAATCGATATTTTTCTCTAAAATGTTTCGCTTAACCTCAACGTGCGTGAACAAATCTCTGGAAATTATCTTCTTTCATCTTATGGTAGCACATAGGAAATGCTCTAGACACGTGATTACATTAGTAAGAAATGTCGAAGCAAAGATTTACTCTATCGGAATTTACATTGTCCATTCTTTGTTCCTACCATTTCTATACGAAAGCAGCTTCCTGTATCTGATCAAACTGAGGAATGTATGATTGCTTCGATTTTCCTCGTACTGTTACGTGCCCCGCTGCTCTTCATCGTTGTACATTTGCCATCATAAAGCATTGTTATTTCACCTACATGGAATTAAGTTTAAGCACTTCAATGTAAAAGCCAGCCGTATTTAGATGTAGTGTGGATTCAGGTTCCATTTGAAAAATGTTCGCTTAAAATAAATAGGTCATAGTCTTTCTGTTCGCAGGATTTGTATACATTTATATTTTTTGACGGCACAATAGAAAACAGAATAAAGTAGATAACTCGTAAAAGAACACTCACATTGTAGATTGTTTAAGCTTTCAGCAGTCTGACCTGAAGAGGGCCTACGAGTAGGCCGAAAGATTAAACAATCTACAATGTGAGTGTTCTTTTACGTGTTATCTACTTTATTCTGTGTTCTAATGTGCCGGCCAAATGTTATATTGCTCTCGTGAGTACTTCCACATCATCGATATATATATATATATATAACTTAGACAGCAGCACACAACATGAGAACACATAAAAGGAACACTCACGCGTAATGTCTTGATAATTTCGACGGACTCGAACTCCGTCTTCTTCGAAAGATTAGTTAGGACTAATACACACACACACACACACACACACATATATATATATATATATATATATATATATATATATATATATATATATGATTTCGTCGAAGTAACACGGAAGTGACGAATAAAAAAAAACTTTGACAACAACAAACAATATAAGTTTAAATATACAAGAAACGTAGCTACGGTCATGAATCAATGTAAACAAAAAATGCCGAGACCGTAAACTTCATTATCTTATATTAAACTTATCAAGTTTACGGTCTCGGCATTTTTTTGTTTACAAACAATATAAGAACACATAAACAGAACACTCACACGTTATTTATTTGTAATTTCGACGGAATTTAGCTCCGTCTTCCTCAAAAGAAACAGCGGTACTGTTTCTTTTTTCTTTGTTTGTAGTACTACTGTTTCTTTTGAGGAAGACGGAGCTAAATTCCGTCGAAATTATTCACAAATAACGTGTGAGTGTTCTTTTTATGTGTTCTTAAATTGTTTGTTGCTGTCCAAGTTTATATATATATATATATATATTTGTTCTGGATTTAGACTAATCAATTAGGGTTCAATCGCCATAGGTTGTATATTCTTGCGAATGTAATTTTTCGGGTACGATCGGTATTTTCCGGTGTTGATACGCAACATCATTGGGTATTTATATTATTTTATTGCGCCATCTATGAGGGTTGGCCACGATGACTGCTTTCTTTGATTGTACCCTCATCATCAACATTTAAATAATTCATGAATAATGTATGCATTCCGCCTGCATTACACGAACTTAATGTATTATGCGAATTGGGCGTACATTACCCCTTGGATGTTATATTAAACAAGATTCAGTTGCTATATGAGTGTCGTGCGTATAGTAATATCATGAAACCATTACGATTTTCATCCTTGTACGTCGTTTCCAAAGGACCCAAAACTTGATGGAATGTGTAATCAAAGCTATTACGTGAAACTATTTCTTGAGCGATTAATGATAATTTCAGTTGAATCACTCGCCGAAAATTTCATGAATATATCCGAGAAACTACGATGGGACCCGAGAAGTGGATTTCATGTAATGATTTCTGCCAAATACTAACACAATTACATTTCACTTTGTAGTCCCCTTCCGCTTGGATCCAGAAAATTGGGCAATAAATTCAATTTGAACTGACTTATTCATTTTCTTTCATTTTTTACTGTCGCCATCGCTTTGAGGTCACTAAGACCATTAAAATCCTGTATGAAAATTGTATTTTCTGTTTCCCCTTAGGGTTTTGCGTTTGTAATCACCATCATCTGCAGGTTCTGTAGGTTCTGAGTAAACATTTAGTTCAGGCAACACCTTCGTATCCACGCGATGTCAATTGGAGAGAACGCCCAATTCGTTTCTCACGCTGGGATCGACAAGATCCCGTTCCGCCCCCGGTCTGACACGCCCACGTCATCCAGGGATAAAGAGATACGAGGAGACTCCTTCGTTAGCGACCCACTGAAAAGATGGAAACCTCGTGCTCTTTTTACGTCACCGACCTCCCTTGAGATAATGTGACATGCTTTGTGTATTTGTCGGGACGAAAACTTGGCTCGTACTGTATCCTATTCCCTACGTAGACCCAATCTAAAGAGAATGTAGAGCGGATATATCGAGCATTATTGGCAAAAGTGTAGATATTCCATATCGGATATTCCATGTCGTCAACATGGGGAGGGGGGGAAAGGGGGGAGGGGTACAAATCGACATCACGTACGATGCTGATGCGACGTTACGACTTAAAGGAATAACATTGTGATGATCATCAATCCGAGAGGAGATATGATAGTCGAAGATTTCTGTAAATCTTACATGCCTAGCCTGACGAATAGTGTAAAATTCACGCATTTGGGTTTGGGAGAGGATAATCTTCCATTTTGCCACTTCTGAGATAACGCATTCAGAAACTTACGGAGATGTATTTTTATCAGACAGTGTACGGATTTGAAACGGGGACACACCTCGTTAGGAAGCCTGACAATGCAACCAGCACTCTGCCACACCGCTTGCAAACTCAATGCGTTATATGAAATTCGTGGTAAACCATTTGCAGGGCGGCGTTGAATGAAACGTCTACAGATAAGAAAGCTATGTTTGATGAAACGCACGTCGAGAGTGACACGGGGATCGGGATGGTGCGGTGGCTAACGTTTTTGGTTTATCACCCTGAGGGCCCGGGTTCGAATTCCGGCGGTGACAGATATTTTTCAGAGGTGTCCCGGTCCCTGCTTGAGGTGCTTTGTGGAGGGCACTTTGAGTTAGCACGCCGTCCATCCGATGGGACGTTAAGCTGCGGACCCCTTGGCGCATTTCGTTAAGAGTAGGCTGTTACCGACGCCGGGTTTCTCTCCACCCTTCATCCTTTCCTGTCCATCCCTAATGGCGCAAATGACCTTAGATGTCGGTCGCCTCTCCTAAAATCTACTACCACCTACCTAGAGTGACATTCCTAATGGATCGAAAACAGGACTATTGGAAGAATCAAACCGGAAAAGAAAGGAACATTTGTGCTGAAGGCTGATGCTGAGAAGGAGAATGAGCTGATGAAGTGAAAAATAAAACAAGAGCTAAACAGGAACACAGCCACATTTTCTGTGTGAAAACGTAGATCTGTTCAGTGTACTGGCTAACCACCCTGAAGGTCCAGGTTCGAATGCCGGCGTTAGCAAATTTTTTCGGAGTTACCACGATCCCTACTTGGGATACAATGTGGAGGGCACTTCAAGTGGAGCACACCGTCCGTCGGATGGGAAGTTCCGACCTTTTGACTCCGTTCGTTATGGCGGGTTTCGCTCTCCGCCCTTCCCGATTCCCTTAACATCCTAACTCCATCAAATTACCCATCTATCGCCCACTAATACAATTACCCATCTATCACCCGTTCCCACCAATAACTAATACTACGAAGGCGGGAATTTGTTTTACGCGGTGATACCAAGTGTTTCAGAGAAGCTTTTAGGTATTCAGCATAAGGTTTGATGGTAGCAGTCGACCCATCTCCTGAATGAAAGGCTAACGAGTGTCGATGCCCACGTCGACTCCATCTTGCTTCCCACTTTGCATCGGAATGCGAAGCTCAAATCTAAGCAACGCACGGGTCGACCCACGCCGTCGTCGCCGCCTGCTCATCTCCGCCCTCTTCCCTGCTCCCTCTCGGCGAACCCCGGTCCCGTTTCCACCCGGTAGGAGAAAGTGCTCCTCCTCGTCCGCCCTCCCACGCTCCCCCCCCCAATCCCTCCTCCACCCACATCTCCGCGCCCGTAAATCCCGAGAGAGTCACAAAAGGAGCGCACGACCGGGGGGAGTGAGTGAGTGTGGCGGCGGGCGACTCGTTCGATGCAGGCGGGGCATTCCCGGTCCCCTGCCACTGGGGGTGGCTGAGTCACGGAGGGGATGGAAGGCGGCCTCGCGTCGCGAAGTTTATTTTTACGTACTTGGGAGGCACCTGCAGCGGGATAAGAAGGGAATAGCTACCGCCTACCCTTCATAATGACGGACGCAAACATTTTTACGGTCGCATCATGAAAGTGGTATTGTTTTGTCGAAGCTGGGTTGTGCAGTGAAGAGCTCTTAGTGGAACTGGATACCGTGTAAATTTCAACTTATATTTGTCATCTTCGCGAAGTAACGTACCGTGTCTGTCGATTCTACTTTAAGCAGATTTGAAAATGATTAAATTTTTATAAATGACCTCATTACTCATGCTTTTCTTTTATGATAGTGGTCGTTTCCACCTTGATATACTCGTATGTCTAGTTTTCATTTAGAAATTGAAGATTTTTTTGGATATCATGATTTTAAACACTTGTTTCGGGTAGTCCATGTACATGTTACTGGTGTGCAAATTATAGTGCAATTCGGTCTGGAAAACACAAGGGTGGTGTCAAAACAAAACTCGTTAATAGGAGTGATAAACGCCAGTTAAAATGTCTTCAGCTCAGTTTCCATATTACTCGTTGGAAAATTCGTTTCTGCTCGAGCTCTTGAGGATTTCTGTTTCCGTGATGTTTTAACTATCCCGTAATGAACTTGGCTGTCTATTCGAAAAATGCGCATCAACCAGTTAAGCCTTTATCGAGTAATGATAAGCGAACAGACTTTCATAAAAGGGGAATTGGTTAAATTCCTATCTCTTAGATAGTGAACTACGTTTTGGGAAAACGATTGGTTCTCTCCGTTAATTTTACTAGTTTACTTCTTTTCGGATTGGGATAACACTAAAAAATATGATGCAGTCAACACTGAAATTCAAACTAATTTTACTTTTCCGGTACGTAAAAGTCTTACACGTAGTCTCCTAGTATCGAATTTTGGTTCCTCCAATAATCTTTTGGTGATTGTACGATTCTGTCATTTCATGTGAATTTTCAACCATTTTATCGTATCTACTTAAAATTTTGCAAAGTTTGAGAAATTAATTGTTCCGTTGTTGGGTTCGCAAATGTTCTCAGAGTGTTCGTTAGTCATAATCAATCCGAAGAAAAAACATTTTTCATTCGAAATTTCCCCACCGTTCCGAGTTGAAACCAGTTTTCTTTAATACAGTTCCGTTGGTACTTCGATGATGTTTCCCCAGGGTATTTTTATATGTATGCTGCGCGGTACGAATCCTTTCCTCCGAATGTTATTCCGTTGTTAATCAGTCGTGAGAATGGCATGCCTCTCGTTGGATGCTGTGGCTGCCTTCTCCGCCTTCTCATTCACAATTTCTACATTCCCTTATATATGAAATGTTTCGCGTAACATCTACATTCAAGAGCCACCTGCAGTGGTGAATGGGTGATGTCAACTGTGAAGAATTTCATGGATGTGATATGTCCTGGATGGCATACAGCAACGCACTTGAAGGTGTATTGAACTGAAAATGACGTGGTCTTGTATTTTTAATTTTCACTCTTCGAAGTGACTTGATTATTTACTTTTTGCTGGGGCAATTGATTGGGATAGAAGTAAACAAAATCGCATTTCCGAGCTCTCGGAATGATAAGCACGGACGCTTCATCGAGACGAAATCGTGTTCTATATAAATATTTGGTTTTCCGATTCTTCCGTCATATATCTTTAGCTTCTGGGATTCTGAAACTAGAAATGCCTACAAGCAGGTAAATATTTCAAATAACCATGCCAAGTTTTAATTAATTTGTATTTTTAAAACGTGGGGAATCATTAATTCATACAACCGTTGGACAGCAAGCACCAGTCCGGCAACTCGAATGTATTCATACGTCTGTATGCATTAGTAAAAGAAATTGGAGTGACTATTGATTCGAATCGTTTCAAAAATGTAATAACGCGGAAAGTCAAACTGTTTACGTTGACTAAAAACGGCAATCTAAATTTGAGCTCGTTCGTATTGAGAATCGATATGCTTATCTTGAATCGGTGTTGAAATGGTATCCATCGATTTCTTATTTAATTCGTAGTGAGATCGGAGGCGACATGAGTTGGTGAGGCCTTGAAATGGTTGTTAATGAATGCAGGAAAGCGTAGGAGTTTTAGGAGTTACATTGCACGTATACTATATGTACCCAATCTTCGTCCCGAATAGCTGTGTGATAGGTGAGAGTAGGACTCAAATGGTACGGCGTATGGAAACCCCTTCTATGGTCTATGACATTCACACAGTAGAAATGGGTGATGGGTTACAGGTTCTTTTCTCTCTACTGGTTTCGGATCCCCAAAAGGTGTTGCTTCCTAACCGATAGAAGCCCACAAGCCGGTTTTATTTGTAGCGGTCCGTAACCGAACTCGTATTTCACGAGTCCATCCTGACCAAACAAGGAAGCAGTACTCGAAATCGTGTGATTATGGCACACTTGTGGTTCAGATACGTGGATCTTTAGAAAGGCTGATAACAGAAGAATACTAGCCCACGTTAACTTTTTATATGATTTTTTGAAAAGAGTTTGTTTTAACGAGTATCTTTAATGTTACGTAGAGAAATGATAAAATGTGAACCAGTATCCGGATGAATTGGAAAATGTCACTGACAAAATGGAATTATTAGAACATGAATAGGAAGGAAGTAGAGTGGACGGTACCACAAGGAAGTCTAATGGGCAAATGCGAGGGCGAAGTGGAGAGAGTAGGATGAAAGAACTCTCACCGGAGGATATGAGCCAATGGTAAGTGGATTTAGTGGGTTTTAGGAATAACGAATGAATGCATGAAAGGTAAAGGCATTTACGTTAAATCACTGTTGGTTGACGGCATGGCCGGGATAACGTCCGTGTTGTTGTTCGTATGATTGGAAAAAGGGTCAGGAGGGGTTGGGGGAAGCTGGAGAATCGGGCCGATATTCATTTTGATGGCCAGGACCAAGTCGTACCTGAAACTGGAAAATGGCATTGCCCTAGTTGAGATTGGAATGAACTCGCAGAACTGAGACATTGCAAATTTTTTCGGTTACAATAATGATGATTTCCCCGCGAGTCATACGAAAAAAAAAATACCTGTACCATTTATATTACGCTGGGGAAATTTTCCTCTGCGCTGTCACGTGATTATTTGTCAAGGTGGTTGGCGGTTTAGACTTGGATGAATATTAAATGACGTTCTCTCTTCACCTGTGCTTCGCGGCAATGAAATTTAAAACCTTTTGAGCCTAAGGGAGCCGTGGCTTCCATTTATGGAATGAAGGCGCACATGTATGAGGACTCTTTAGATTAAGCCATTAAACTCGTGCTCGTGTCTTTCACGAATTAAAACATCCAGGTCTCATAAGGCAGGTAAAATTCCTCAGGAAGTAATGGCGGAAGCAATACACACCCACGCAGGCTAATGCACTTTAGTTTTCATCACTGAAGTATGCACTGAAGAGATTACGCTAAGGATACATTTCTTCTCGGAAGCCCGATTTTAGTGCAATAAGAAAGGATTTCGCCGCAAACTAGGATCAATAGATGTGAAGTTCATATTCTGAGGACTTGCATTCTCTTCAAAGGTAAATTAGAATTAAAACATTTATATATTTATATATATATATATACATATATATATATATATATATATATATATATATATATATATATATATATATATATAAAACTTATACAGCAACACACAACATGAGAACACATAAAAGGAACACTCTATGTACAATGTTTCTAAAAAGTGAATCGAGTCAAAAGGAGATTAATGTTGAAAAATAAAAATAAGTGCCTAAAATAATTTTTATATTTTTTCCTAAGGACTTATTCAATGACCCACGCATGTGAGTCGCGTTTGAAATAGATTTGGACAAAAAATATGAGAAAATTTCAATTTTTTTTCCTTCTGTTAAAATCAATTTAATTTTTATGAACTTTTTCCGTCAGTATTATTGTTTGGAATATAAGTTAGAAGAGAAGATCGAACTGATTTGTGGTCTATCGTACTTAGGTGTGTGCGTATTTATATTTTAATTTGATTCATGACGGGAATTTTTCAGTAATAAAACTCGCACAGGCCAAACCTTTTCTCTCTCTAAACTACATCTAGTAGATCTACGCAAGTGGTCAACATTTTTTGCCCTATTTCTCGCATACGACCCCCCCCCCCCTTTCCTTCCTTTTGCAGCTTGATATATCGCGAGAGAGGCGCGGACGACTTTTAGAGAGATTTTTTGTTGCCGGGATTATCCGAATGATCTCTCCATTTTTTTCTTATTTCCGCGCGTTTTTTCCTGGGATTATTTTTAAATCCTCTCTCCGTAGTAATTGTTTTTTTTTCACCTTCACGAGTTGAAGATTTGTTTGTCATGCCTCATATCTATCTCTGCTTAACATTCTTGTAAACTGTAAGGAAACTACGGAGGATCCGAACCCGGACTCCAACACCAGTGATTCGGATGGCCTGCAACCATCCCCCTTTGGCTCTTTCAATAATGAGTATTGTATTCCTGCGGACAAATAACGAAGCTAGGTTTCCCTCCGCAGTTTTATGACTGACCGACCCTCTTACCTTTTACTTCAAAACCTCACCTCTTCCGAATAACTCATATGCCCGCGCTACAGTATTAGGCTGCCTCCCCCAAAATTATTAAATGTATTAAGCCATTAGGCTGATTATTTGGTGAACTACCGGTACCTACCAAACCGACCTTCGAGTTGATTGCTTTTTTAGTTAGTAACAGACAAGCTAAGTATCCAAGCTGGGTAATTTTCTGCATACCAGATCTTTCCTGGAAACCGCCGGCTTTACAGAGAAAGGAACTTGTACTATAACTGTTTTAACTGACGTAAATGTTTTAATTTCATACGGCACAACTTTGCACGATTTGAGTCTTCCTTGCTTATTTAACCAGCCTCCAGGTCGATAACTTCGAGGATATTATTATTATTAGGTAATCTACCGTTTAAGGTAGGTTTTTGGATGGACACAACTATCAAATAAACATTTTGTGACTCCCCATCTAGCAAACTAATCTATATCAGGTCCCTCTTCATCTCGGTGTACTTCTTTCCTCCCTTCATCCCGTCCAACATCCCTATCCTGTTCCTGCCCTTACCTCGCTTGCCCAACATTCTCCCCTCTATTACCTTCTTCAACATTCCACTACCGCTCAATACGCCTTTCATCCATTTTTCCTGCCTCCATAGGATTTCTCTCAACAAACCCCTCTCCTCACCCACCATCTCTAGTACTTCCTCATTTGTTTTCCTTTCGGTCCATTTCACCTTCTCCATTCTTCTCCACACCCACATTTCAAAAGCCTCCAATATACGTCTATCCTCCTGCTTCAGTGACCACGTTTCCGCGACGTACATAGCTACGCTCCATATCAGAGTTTTTACGAGTCTTGTCTTAACATCCCTACTCAACGTCCCCGTCATCAATTCCCTCCTCCTTGAGAAAGCCTCCTTGCCTAGCGTAATTCTTCTCCTTACGTCCCTACCACTTTGACCGTATTGGTCCAAAACACTTCCGAGATATGTAAACTGCTCTACCTGCTCTATTCTTTCCCCGCCTATTTTAATATTTAGCTTAGCCTTTTTCTTTCTGGAAAATCGCATAACCTTTGTTTTATTAATATTGATTTTCATCCCATATTTATCGCACTGAACCTCCAATTCACTCAACAATGCTTGCAACCCCATGGCTGACTGAGCAACTAATGCTTGGTCATCAGCAAACCTAACCGATTTTACGAATTCCCCTCCGACTTTCATTCCTACCTCCAGTTCTTCCCATGCCTCTTTAATCATTTCCTCTACATATACGTTGAACAGCACCGGTGACAATGGGCAACCCTGCCTTACCCCTCTTCCTAACACTGCCCATCCGGACTCTCCGTTCCCCACTCGCACCTGAGCAGTCTGAGACATGTACAGGTTGCGGATCAGTCTCCTGTCCCTCCAATCCATTTCTATTTTCTGCAATGCACGCATTACTTTGTCGAGGATATAATATTAACAATAATAGTTGCTTATTGGGGAAAGGTTGAAACTAAATTAGTACCTTATTCAACTTAGCATGCCGTCACAATGGCGTTTCGGACATGGAATAGATCTGAGAATTGGTAGAATCCTTGGTGAAAAAATCGCTATGATGACAGTGGTGTTGCAGGACAAGATCTACATTAAGTGTAGTATTTTCAACTTTAAAAATTAAAATTTATTATTATGAGTAAAAACATTTTTATGATTCCAAAATAGATACAACATAATCATAAGATTTCCGTGTTCTCTAAGGTTATGCCTGATTAATGACTAGTTAAATTATATTAGATATATGTTTCTCCAAAAGATCATGGAACAGAAAAATAGGGTTGTTTTAATCAGCACTTATCAGAAAGCGGCTAACTTTTGCTTTTTATCACCGGATCATAAGCATGGGAATAACAAGGACAATAGTGAACAACCGTTGGTGGGAATCGAACCGGCGACTCCTGTGTAAGTAGATAAGGACGTTACCCCACCGTCATCGAAGTGGGGTTAATGTGAGAATACGCAAAAATAGAGGGATAAGGGACAGCGATCTTGTGGAAGTTTAACATATTAGATGCAACTAAAAATGTTTTCCCCATGCCAGAGGTTAAACGCAAAGTTTTCGACGCTTTGAATCATTATCAAGGCAGGCCAAAGAACAGTCGTCGACAAAATATTTTTAAAAATTTTCACTGAAATTATTAACACGAATATCTCAAGCAAGATTTCATCGCTCCGCTGAGTAACTTCAACGTTCCGATGTCGACAGATTATGTCAGCGGTGTTTTAACGAAATGATGACGGGTTGGCTTCCGCTGAGATGGTGGAGGATGCTGTTCCTCTTCCGGAATCGTCCTCGGTCGGCGTCACTCGGGAAGAGCGCTCTCGCTGAAACGGGAGGGCGGGCCGCCCGGGAGGGGAAGCAGGCTGTGAGAGGCTCCTCTCGCCCGCATGGGAATGTCTCAGTTTCGGCAGCGGTCCTCCCTTTGTTCCCCCGCGGACAATGGCTTCGGCGACACGGTCCCGCGGCAGCGAAAGAACGGCAGGGCGTACATAACGGAAGCGTGCGTAGGCGTGCGAAGATGCCGTCGCCGAGTGGTATGAATGAGATGACTCTCTTCGGGACACGCGATGTTGGAACCCGGAGAGGGGGGGGGGGGAGAGGGAAGTGGTTGGGTAACGCCCGTGATGACGTTTTCATTATCGCCCTCCCGAGGTCAAATTTTTACGTTCCAGTCGGGCGAAACTTTCGCGAAATGGGGAAAGTCGTCCGGTTCCTTTATATTAAAAAAAAAAATGTGAGCGTCGACAGTGGGGCCTCGTCGAGCTAGAACGGGAGTGGCGGTCTGCAGCATGAGGGTGATGGAGGGGGAGGAGGGTGGTTATTTAAACACTTCGGGAAATAATCTCGATTCGTAAGTGAGAAGTCACGTGTTGGGCCGGCGTGCGGGCGTTAAAGAGATTTGGGTAACATTCAAGGACACCTATTATCTCTGTTGTCTCATGTCATGTCTCTGTTGTCATGGCTGTTTAGTTATCAGTAGAATTCATCTCTCGGAACACTATTTTGAATTCACCTGAAAAAGTGCAAATTAATGGATCGCACTCCAATGCGAGGGACGTTGTGATCATCGTATAGAATTATTCTTTAGCAAAATGTATAAAATGTTTAAAACGTGACGTTTTTGACAGAATTGATGGTGGTCACAGTTTTTAAAGTTAAGGAATGGGCTGTACTAAGATGTGATTTGGGGCCTAAGTACATTTGGTGTGGCGTTAGTTCGTGATTAGCAGTACAATAATGCTAGAGTTTACGAGAATGGTAATGTGTAGCGCAAGGGTTCATCAATAACTTACCTCAAGTCGGTAGACTACTGCTAATGAAAATAGTAATTGTTATTGCTATCCTAAATAAACATTTTTAATTTAATATGTTTGGTAGTTAAATTTTAGTATTTAATATCTATTACTGAATGTGTTAATGTTGTGATTGAAAGTTTATGTTTTTTCCATGTTATCGTTATGACGATATAATGAAACAATAGGTAATACATCCGGTTCATCGCCCTCGCGGTGAAGTTACGAGCACAATGATTTCGTCAGATAGTGATTGGCAAATCAAGTCGTAATTGGGTATTACCTGGTATCATTTTTAAGTTGCTGTTGACAACCGACTGCTGTTGACTAGAACCGAAGCGTCCGAAGACACCAATAAGATAGAATATTGGCGTCTTACTATTCAACCCCAAACTAGCGGAACAGAATAATTGATTCAGATGTTTAAGACCCTGACTAATTTCAGTGGATTAATTATCTTCCTTTGTAAAAAACAAAAACATTGGACGTTGGATCTTTGTTAGGTAATTAGTGCATGTTACTTGGAAACCTAAGCTTTGCGCTACTTTTCAAGTGAAAAAGAAGTTCTCATTTATCTTAAGACTGCATTGAAAATTTAATGGTCTTTTCTACCTTTTGACATAATTTCACGGGAGATTAACCGATAAATTCTCATGCGAGATGCAACAAATCGGCCTGCCGCGTGTGTCTAGGATGAAATATGACCCCGCTTCCCCGAGAAAACGCTTTTCCAAATGACCTTTTAAAAATGTTGGGTTTTCCCGGCGATGACTTAGCGTGTTAATTAGTTCCCAGGTTCCCAGGTGAAGATATCTTCCACACCGACTTCTTCCATTCCGAACATCCGAAGTCTTCCATTGGAAGCCTAAGCCTCCCTGAGCCGATTTGAAAATGTTTAAAAGTAAGGGAAAAAAAAACCTGTAGCCAATTAGTTCAGTCAGTCTTCTCCTCGGGAGGAGATGGAAATAGGAAAACTTCAAAAGAATTTCCGAGTTTTGGCGTCTACACTTCGTCTGGTGGGTTTCTCATCGTGCGCTTCTGGGGTTCATTTAAGCGCGGCACGTCCTCGCTTTCAACTTACTTTTCTCCGTTACCACTCCACTATTTAAAGGGTAAAACGAATTCCCATGGTCTGAGAGTAAGGATAGTCTCATATCAATTCAACTTTTCTTCCCGGTGCTTTATTGTTTTATAATGTTGAATGCCCAGTGGAGTTCTGCGGTGTTGTATTTCCGACGCCCTCGATCCCAGAGGGATTTATGAGATTAACTAGGCTTCTAGAATTTACCGTTTACTCTCCCCTTACTTTCTCTGGATAAAGTACTGATGTCGCTTTTTAGTTAAATGAATATTTAAATGATTCACTGAAAATAAACAATAATTTCATTGATTGCTTTGGTAATAATTGAATGAAAGTAATGTTAATAAAAGATGCAATCCTAAGTAATGATAAATGCAGTGGCGGTTTATGACCTGTTTTGTTGTGCTTATTACCTAGTGCTTGTACTATCAAGGGACAAAATGGAACCTTCGGGTACTCAAGAATTTACAATTCTCCAGTCGACAAATTCAACTTTCTCAGGTGAAACTTGGTGAAAATTCACAATTCACGATCACCATATGAGTTAACTTGGTATATTTACACGATAAACGCTCTCCTTCATCCCCCGTCCCCCCCACTTCTCCGGTCGACCACCACTGGATTAGCAACCTTCTCATTAGCCCTTCCCTCCCTTTTTCAACTCGACCTACGCCCCCTTAACCACTCTCTTTCTCCCTTCCCGCCTCAAACTTCATCTTCTGTATCCAACCTCCACCACTGAGAAATGGTGTATGCATTTCCTGGGGATTTTATGAAATTTTGTGTCTGATTGTGTAGCCTGTACATCGAAACTACTGGTACCGAAATAAATTCATTGTGAAAATATGTGCAAAGTTTACTCGTGCATCGACTCAAGAATCTCATTTTGTCCTTTTTTTTTACAATCTCTTCGGTGTGAAGGAGCTAATCAGAAGTTCATTAAAAATAACAATTGTTGTTCTTTCGGAGGAAATTTAATGGTGTGTGCGCATTTCACCGTTTAATAGTCTTCTACTATCAGGTACAAGATAACGCCGTAAAAAAAAATGAAACGTCTCATGCCACTTGATTTTCTTTCGGGTGGTAACGATTGTCCTTTTTCAAAGGACAATTATATCTTTCATGACGTGAAGCCTAAAGATATAGAATTTAAATTATAAATCCGAGTTCTTTTTTTGGGAACGAAAAATTTTTGTCAACTGGTAATATAATGAATCATGTCTCATTTCCCTCGGATTCCACGCTGTGGTTGCGTTTCGTCAGCTGCGGCAAAGTTATGTTACTAATGTACACAGCTGAGATTAGCCTCGACGGTCGAGAGAAATGAAATATCAATATAAAAGGCCCGTTTTCTATATTCTTTATTGATGCCATGATGACTATTGATGATACAGGGTTCGTCCGGAAAATAAGTGTACTGAGCTCAGGAAAAAAAATTTATTACACTTTTACATATCTTAAGCTAATATTCCTCAAAATAGGACCCTTGTGAGTCGATACACTTGTTCCAGCGACGTTCCCATTCCTGGAACGCTCCCGCGAAGGCATCATCGGGAACCTCTCGAAGACACGTCGTCACGGCCTCTTTGACGGCGTCCAAAGTCCCGTATCGCGTTCCTTTCAAACTCCTCTTTATCTTCGGGAACAGAAAGAAGTCCGGGCTGTAGGGCGGGTGCGGCAGCGTTGCCACGCCGTGCTTGGCCAAGAAGTCCGACACGACAAGCGCGGTGTGAGACGGCGCATTGTCGTGAAGCAGCCGCCAGATGTTTTTGATCGCTGGCCGGACGCGGGCGACTCGTTTTCGAAGCCTGTCGAGCACTTGGACGTAAAATGCAGCATTTACAGTTTGTCGTTCAGGTACAAATTCCTAGTGGACGACTCCCCTTTTGTCAAAAAACACTTATTTGTCAAGACACTTATTTTCCGGACGAACCCTGTGTGACAAGCACAAACTAAGGAAATGCAGTGATGTTACTTGCATTTTAAAGAAATAGTTGAATAAAGTAAAGAAGATATTTCAGACCTGTTGATGTTGAGCATGGTAATTTTGTGGAATCGCATGTCGATAAAAAAATGACTTCATAGTATTTCACGCTCTTTAATAAAGTAGCCAGTCTAACTCCAATGCTAATGCTTAATGATCAACGAATCATTTTAATCTCTTGACGATTATGTGTTAGCATTGAAACCAGTCAGATTATTTCGATTAGATAGTGTGGAGTATTACAGAGTACGTTTTTTCCCCTTTCATTTTCGATGCATTACTTGATTAAGAAGAAATTTTGGTACCAATTACCTCGGACTATCGTCGTGCTGTGAATAGGTAGTAGACGGCAGCTGGTGAGCCAATCGCATAAAATCAGTTAAATGCTGTAGGTCATCGGTGTCAAAACTATGGTCCGTGGAAAATGTCTTGGCTAAGTCCTTCATTTCACGAAAGGTAGATGTAGGAAGAATTTTATTGCTAGGAGTTCGTATAATATTTCAGTTTATGTAATTGCAATACAATTTTCGCGCTCTCATGTTCTTAATGTTCTACATTTTATGCTAGAATTACTCAAATGTCAATCAATTTCTATTGTGAGTAATAAACTGGTCAAGTTAGGTTTTTGGTGAAGCCAATACAAGCTTGTACCTAAGCTATGCTATATTTCTTAGTCCCGTCTAACGTGATACTAAATTGATGACTCGTAAAACCTGTATTAGAGTAACTCTTTCTTAAAATCCATCCATCTTACTTCGTGCCTCCCTTCTCTCCTTCCAATGCGTCTATTATTCTTTCCGTACCTCTTCTTCCTTAACCCAACACTTCCCCCTACCTCTGTCGTCAACAGTCGATCAGCCCTCAATATTCCAAGAATGAACATTTAAAACAACATTAGACAATTTTTAATTCGCAAAATAGCTAGGTAAATATTTTTTTCTTGCAAAAAATACTTTGATGTGTTTTTCCGACCGATCCATTGGTACTTTTGAAAGTATATCCGTGACCTGCATCGATGAAGAATAGGCACCACGGATTCAGTTTAAAATTTAAAAGATTCTGTTAATAGCTGAAGTAAAATAAAAGTGTATTTTTTCCCCGCTCTCTCCGACGATGTTTTGAAATCTTGGAAGCAGAGAGACGTTCGTGGATTCTCGCTACAGATGTTGATTTTTTTTCCTCGCCGATCGTTTCATCGACGGTTGGCAGTCGATGTGCAATTCTTATCCGTAGCCAAGTACCGTCTCTCCAACCTCCTCCCTACCACATATCCTTTCTCTTTCCATCACCGCTTCCCACCCCACCGCTAGCCTCCTCCCTTCTCCATCCCACTCCCCGCTCCGTCCTCAATCTCTTGTTCATCAACCCTTGGTCCGATCCTAAATTTATCCTGAAATAATTTGATAGCGTCGGAAACCTTCTCGGCTGAAATTAAGCAGATGGGAATTTACCCGCGTATGTAGATTGTGTGCCTATTTGTAAGACTTCAATTGATTTTCAAATGGGTATTAGTTATGTGTTCCGTGAGAGGGCCTTAAAATTTAGATGGTCCGTCTTTTCGGCTCCTGTCTACTCATGTTTCATTCTTCAGCGTACGTACCCTAATTGGCACCTGCCTCCCTGTAATGTGGCGCGTGAATACTCATTTTTTCCTTGGGCATATCCCCACTCTTCCCTTTCACTTTTCCGCTACCACAACGTATGCCAATTTGCTGCTCGTAGATCTTCGTCTTCGTGAACCCCTAAGGATTCTCTCTTTTTTCCCAACACGTTCTGGTTCCTAATTGTTCTTTCATCGAATTGTCTTCATTCCTTCTATTTTCATGTTTAAATTTTGGAAATAATTTGTACCCTCTCTGTCTGCGTTTTTGTTCAATGTATCGCTACGCACCGTTAAGGGAAGTTTAGGAAAGGGGTTATACGATGTGTAACATTGTATAACCCCTTTCCTAAAACACTCTACCCGTTTTGTAGTAATATGATAGTTTTCATTGCTTATTATGACTAATTTCCCTTATATATCCTTATTACTTGGTAGCGATATTCCTTTCTTAAGCCATTGATATCATCCAAGTGCTGAATTTTCTCAGGTATGATTTAAGAAATGTGTGTGTGTGTGTATATATATATATTTTTTTTATGTACATGTATGTTTGTACACACACATGAATATAGTATATTCACAAATACATAAACACACACATACATGTGGGCCATGGTATTCCAGGGGTACAAAGCCGGACGATTGACCGGAGGGCCCGGGTTCGAATCTCGGGCAAGCCTCTCCGGGTACCCTCAACTCCACCCAAGCTTTGTGATTTTTCGGATATCAGATCTTCCTGAGAAAACATTGCCGCCACAGGGAAAGGAACTGGCCCCTCTACCCTGATGTGTGAATTTCACATACCGTCGGGCTTAGTACTGGGCGAACCTACCAAACCGACCTTCGCGTTGTTTAATGTGTTTATGGCCACTTTGCTCCGAGCAGTCTGAGTGTAAAAACGTGCCTCCGCGTGAAGTGTGTTTTTCGTCTTCGTAACACGGTGCGATGGGGCGTTCGCTCCACCAAGGAAATGTCCCCAGCCACACACGTCCTTCATCGTTACCAACGTCCTGGCCCGATGATCCCCCAGCCCCCTTACAGTCCCGAGTTGGCTCTGTTCGACTTTTGTTTCCCCGACTGAAGAGGGGGTTGAAAGGAAAGATTTTGGGGACCGTGGAAAACATCCAAAAGCATGTTAGAACGTTCCTGAAAGACATTCCCGTCGAGGAGTTTCAGAGTCGTGCCTTCCAGGCGTGGCAGACACGTCTCCGCAGGTATATTGATGCAGGGGGAGAATATTTTGAAGGATTTTAATCACTTGTACAAATACGATCAATAAATCTACTTTTTTCTTGAGAATGCGCATTACTTTTACGTGAGTGGTCTGAAAAGTTTCTGACCTAAAAAATTTCAGAAAACATGTCAGTCATATCTTATCTTCCGAAGAAGACGGGAGTTCGAGTCCGTCGAAATTATCGAGACATTATTGTGAGTGTTCTTTTTGTGTTCTCGTGCTGTGTGTTGCTGTCTAAGTTTTTTATTCAACACATCCGTGTTACTTCGAAGATATCATCAATATATGTATATGTATGTATATATATATATATATATATATATATATATATATATATATATATATATATATATATACATACATATACATATATTGATGATATCTTCGATTTTATGATAAAACTGGATATACCGCTAATAGACAAGCATGAAAGAAGTGTACTATGCTGGTTTGCCCCTGTAGGGAGAATGGATCGAATGGGAGAGTCGAATTATCAAACACATATGTACATGGAAGAAGAGTGAATGGTTTGAGAGGGAGGGGTAGGCCGAGAAAGTCAAGTCACGGGTGAATGTAGTCGAAGAGACTCTCTAAGCTCGGAATGTTAGAAGTCTGAGGAACAGAAATGTGATAGGGGCGAAAGAAGTATGTAAGGGCGGTGCAATATTTTGAAAGATGAATCAATGAAGGGGAGTTTTTCCTGAAATGACTTTTGACAAGCTATTTTAACTTGGCCTATTCCGAATAAAATAGCGTGAATATTATGTACACAAAAAAGCTTTAGTTTAACGTGGCAATTTTGAGTTGCATTTGTTGAATTGCCAAAAAGACAAAAGACTGCCATCTCGTCAGAATGAATGAGATACTGGCGTATAATTGAAAAAAAACAACCTTCTATTTATCCTATTTGTCCGGATTTAGTATGTGAGACGTTTCGGCTGTGGACGTTTCTTTTGTCAGGAGCTCGCGGTTTATGTCTCCGGTGATTTTGATAATCCAGATGAAAGTGTGATCTTCGCCGTTGAGGTTGGATTAATGTAGCTGTGGGAATAACGGGAAAAGCCACGTTTATCCAAGCCATCTGAAACCGTGCACCGCTCAAATGGAAAAAGTGTCAAGCGTGATGCTTTTAATGGCATCCCACTCACTTTGCGGCTTGCGGTGATGCTCACGTTCGCTGCGAGCTCTTTTCTCTACCCACAGCCCGCCTCGGCGTTCATATCAACCTTGAGGGAGAAGAATAAGCCTATGCAAATCCACACTGATGCTTAGGAGCTCTTAAGCGTGCTAAAAAAAATCGAATGGAATTAACTCTAGTTAATTTATTTTATTTCATGGTCGCTTACATGATACACATGCATGCCAAATTGGAGGTCTTAGGTATAACTGTAACAAGGTTGGCGTCATTTGCAAGTGCCAGCAGGTGATTTCAGTGTGATGAAATGTCTTCATCTTGCAGGCATCCAGAGCCAGGAGATTTTATCTAATTAGTGTATCTTATGCGACAAAAGCGTGTTGGCGATGAGTTTTTTCAACGTGAGATTGATCCATAATTTAACTCACTGTCACTGAGAACGATTTGTATGGAAATATACGTGTGATGGTGAATATGTGAAGGGAATTGCGGTTTTTAGGTTTTCTATCATCCTCTGCTTACAGATCGTCAAAGGCGTTAAAATGTCCGCACACTAAGTTGGTGTTTGAATCTTTATACTGTGGCCCAGGTCTTCATAAAAGTTCGACAAAAGTCGCGTTTTCATTTGCTTTGAGCTTACATTCGCACGTGGCGGGTTTTCTGGTCTTTCATTTATACAATGCTACGTTTGCACATTAGAATAATCAAAATGGGTAAACAAGCATATAGTATAAAAAATGTGGATCAGCTAAATTACTAAATACGCAGATTAACCCGGGCGCATGATCAGCACTATTTTGCCATTTGAGAGCGCATGCCGAAAATATACTAAAGATCGGACATGGTACACATGATTACTGATTTAAATGCTGTTGTACCTTTATTACAGACATAAAATTGGGTAGATTGATTGTTTTTTATGACACCCCCATAGCGTAAGTGCACCGGGCGCTTCGTAGTGGCTCTAGGTGCCCCACGTAGCCCTGTCTTGTTTGAGCTTCAGACGCTGCTAGAGGAATCCCAACGGATTTCTTGGCCTTTTCCTTGTTATGCCTCACCACCATAGGGCATTGATCCGCAGATTGGTGTGTATTATCTCTCGAAGCCATCCTGTTCCCTGCCATTCATTCCTCCGTTGTTCACTGCGTTAAGTATTAGAAGCATCGAATTTTCCTCAGGCTTAAAATTGCGGCAGTCACTTTGATGATTACATTTTTTATCTTAATATAGTTTTACAATTAATAACTTTGCGCATGGAATAAATTATTAATTTATACTTTTTCATTGTCAACAAGTGTTCAGGTTTAAATAAAAGAATTTCATATTTTTTTAACGTATCGGTTGAGAGATTTATGCTTTAAACGCTACCGGTCGCACTGCATTACGTCTTTTGTCACCTCTTTCTCGTAATTCATTCTTGGTCTTCCTCCGTGAGTCCTTCCTTCTATGGTTATTTTGTTACGTCTATGGCGAGGAAAATGTCTCATTTTGCGTAAGACCCGTCCAAAGGAATGGGACCTGGAATCGGTCGTATTAGTTTTTCATCATCGACGACGCAACCTCTGAGCGTATTTGCGTGAAAGCAAGAAGTCGGATTTACTCGACTGCTGATTCTTTTTTGTTGCAAATGTGTGGACAAACACATGTTTCCCTCTCCGATTGCAAAGTGCGGTGTTGTGGTGGCTAAGGTGAAGCGGAAAAACCGCCGAGTCGGTGAGACCACCCGCGCCAGGGCTTTCTCTTTCATCATGTTTTGTTTTCCCACTTTTCCTCACTTTCTCAATGAACTCCTTTTCTTTGTCTCCCTCTCCCTGATTTTAGGCACCTTTATACTTCATAAAAATGTCTGTCATTGCCCGTTGTCAGTCTGTCTGTCCGGCGTACAGTCTCACGATGCGACAGAAATAACCACCACAGCAGTTATCGACCGGAAGGTTGGTATGATAGCCAAAGCTTACCTCGGACCAACCCCCAAATTATGTGCCATGCATGATGGGCGGATGGTGGGCAGTTAGTTCCTTCCCTTGTGTAACGTAAGATTTACCAGAAAGATACGATTCCAAGAAAATTCTGTCAGCTTGGGTAAAGGTTCGAACGGCTAGAATCAACTTGATTTGAGCCTGGGTCCTCCCGGAGGACGCTCTACCCAATAGGTGACCAAGGATCCAAAAGATATAGAGGTGTGTCATAAATGAAACGATGAAACTTTTAGTTGATCGAATGTAATTATCACGGAGGAAATTTTAACATTGATAGAAATCTCACGTCGTGATGTGACGGCGAGAAGTGAACACACATGCTACGGAATTACATGCTTGTGATTTTATTTGGAATTAAATATTAGTTATTTTGAATATTAGGAAATTATATACTGGAGCATAGTAATATTATTAAATAATCTACCGGTTAAGGTAGGTTTTGGATGGATACAACTACCACATAAATGTTTTGTGACTCCTAACAAAACAAAATCCAGCAACCTACTCTGCATCAGGTCTCTCTTCATCTCTGTGTACTTCTCTCCTCCCTTCATCCCGTCCAGCATCCCTATCCTGTTCCTGCCCATTCCTTGTTTCCCTAACATTCTCCCCTCTATCAAAGTCCTCAGCATCTCACTGCCAATCACTATGCTTTGCATCCATTTTTCCTGTCTCCTCATGATTTCTCCCAACAAACCCATCTCCTCACCCACCATACCCAGTAGTTCCCCATTTGCTTTCCTTTCGGTCAATTTCACCTTCTCTGCACACACGTTTCAAAAGCCTCCAATCTACGTCTATCCTCCTACTTCAATGACCGTGTTTCCGCGCCGCACATAACTACGATCCATATCAACGTTTTGACGAGGCTTTTCTTAACATCCTTACTCAACGTCCTTGTCATCAATTCCCTCCTTGTGAAAGGCTGTTGTTATGACCAACGCAGCAGCGTATCTACTTTGATAGACAATTTAGGTTGGGATTCTCTAACGCAGCGGCGTTTGCGATATAGATGAAACTTACTAAAAACATTTAAATATGGGCCTTTTTCCGATGAAATCAAGGATATAATACAAACCCTAACGTATTACGGTCGGAGGGATCACGAATGTAAGATTTGAGAGATAGACTGCAAGACTGACAGGTTTTAATTGTCCTTTTTTTCCAAGAACGATAAGAGACCAGAATGTTCAGGAGTCAGTTCAACACAATAAGTACGTGTATTAACGTACACGTTAGGGACTGCGCGTGGATATATATATATATTTTTTTTGTTACAGGTTCCCCCTACTTTCCCCCACCTATTTGAAAAACCCCAGCCTCCTCATCCCTTACCCTTTCCTCCTGGTGCTGCACCCCCTGCCACACACCTTTTTTATTGGCTCGCAGGGTATTTATGTAGATGTAGATGAAGACTCTTTGCCTCTTGCAATTCTTCTCCTTACGTCTCTACTACTTTAACCGTGTTGGTCCAAAACTCTTCCGAGATACGTGAAGTGTTCCGCCTGCTCTAGTTTTTGCCTTCTTATTTTAACGTTTTACTTAGCCTTTCTCTTTCTGGAAAACCGAGTAAGCTTTGTTTTATTTACATCTACTCTCATCTCATATCTGTCGTATTGACTTTCCAATGCACTCAGGGATGCTTGCAACTCCTTGGCTGGCTGGCACACTATAGCTTGGGTATAAGTACACCATCGAAATGCCTATTCCACTATAAGCCATAATCTTTCTCATTTGTTTTGCCATCTTCATTGCAATCCTTCCATAGTTTTATTTTTCCGATGCCATCATCGTGGGTCGATAATCTTAAGGATTGGTTCTCAGCGGCCATTCTAGATGTCTCATTTTCTGTTCAACCCCTCATTTGCTCGAATGCTATTTCATTTCTTTCCCTTAAAAAACGAATCAAATCTGTGACTTTTTTCTCTTCCTTCGTAGCTCTGCCATAATGTGATTCCTTCCATAAAATCTTCTTTTAATAACTCTGCTTTTCAATTGGTTTTTCTAGGCTTCTTGGCGGTTTCATCTATAGTATTTTCGTTGACTCTAGGAAGGGCCGTCATTTGAAATTCAAATGCATCTTTATTTGCCCTATTATTGCATTGAATTAATTATTTCAATTATTTGCACAGCACATAATTATATTAAATTAATAAGCGCATAATTATCAATTATGTGCTTCTTTATTTTTGTCATAAATGCTTCGGATTGTGCTTCACCTTTTGTGCACGGTATTTCAGGATTTAATATCTGTCGTAGTGGTGGTGTGCGATTATAATATATAAACGTAATAAAGTGAGGTATTTCCCTTAAATAAACTCAGAATATAATACACTTTTGGTTTAATCGTTGAGCCGTACTATTGCATTGGATTAGCTCATTTTCTTCAATTTAACCCGTTGTTTATATAATAGTTTATCTAAAGTGGATCATTCGTAATCACTGGGTTTTTTTTTAAATTATCGACGTTATATCTCGTTTTTTATCCTAATGGATGACAATTTACGTAGGAAATAATTACTGCGTTATTTTGAGGGAGGGAGTTTAAGAGTAGAAATTCCTGTTTTAAATAGTCATCTCTCTAGCTTTTGCATTTCATAAATCGCTGTACGTACATCAAGCATTTGGTGCGACGTAATGATATAAATGTGGTTATTAAGTTTGGCAACTTATCATCGTAATTATCGCAATAATTCACGGTTCTACGGCACAAATTCTCGAGGTGCGATTATATTTTTGGAGTGGTTGCGATAAAGTGGGAGAATTTGAATAAATCTTCCGGGTGGCAAAGGAAATATTAGGCATTCTGATGAATATCCCTGGTAATTACGGTGATATCTTTTAAAGTGATTATACCATTTCAGAAACCTTTTTTTTTTTTAAATTTTGCCCCTTTTTTTTTGCCGTCGAGGGAATGCCGGTCCGTACCCGTTTCTGCCCGGGACAAAACGAGCCTCGTGATATTTTTTTTGTCCGCCCCTCCGTTTTTTTTTGCGCCGTCTGTCCTCCATTAGTTTCGTCCCTTGTTGGAGAGAGACCCATCTCGCTTCGGGTCTTCGTGCCTTTTTGTGTGCAACGCTCGTCGACAGCGACTCGACATAGGGTAACGGCGTCCTCGTTGATCCTCGGGCCCCCTGCCGAGCGATTATCAGCAGATATACATCAGTATGCATTCAGGACTGCCGACACAGATCACTTGAGAGATCCAGGGTTCAGGGAGAGGAGGATCCGATTAAAGAGTTGGAAAAAAAATAAGTATTTCACTCTTTCTTGTTCAGTTGATAAAATATTTTAATTGGGAAAAATATTCAAATCTATAGCCAATGCGAAAGTAGTTGTCAGGTACTAAACGTATCCGAGTAGGGAGAAAAATGGATCACGTTTTTAGGAAGGGAGGATGGAAATGGGAGCCTAGAAACTGCCATTTTCTCCTTGAAAATTTTCCATTTCCATTTCGAAATATGTAAAATAAAACAGTTTCTGGCGTGACTTGGTGGAAAATCTTCATATTGAAATTGAAAATTAAACAACTTGGCTTTTTCACATAGAATTTTATTTTAATTCACTACCTAGGTTTCGTTATGGTACCCTGATGATGTTATACCATAATAGGTAGTGAATAACAAAAATTTCTGTGTGGAAAAGCCAAGTTGTTTAATTTTCAATTTCGAAATATGTTTCATGAAATTATGCGAAGTGGGATTGAATGAAAATTGTATAATATGTCAGGTTGGATGAGCGAGATTTGATTTTTTTTTCAATGTTCAAAAAGTCAACGGTCGGACGTGGATTACACCATTTATCTCCCCTTAATCCGGCCATGAGCCAGATTCTGGGTCGCTTCTAGAGCCATTCTCGATAGTACATAAGAGAGGTTAACTGGCTGTAGAATTCGCCAAAAAATGAGTTAATCGATCACCTAACGATTTTTACAGAGGTCTTTTGTTGAAGAAGCTTGAAAAGGCACGCATTCGAGACCGGTTTTAAAAAGATGAAGAATCCTAGAGAGAGGTGGTGTGGACCACCGATAGTTCGAAACCTAGTGAGTCTCTTTTCTTGTTTTGTGTTCTTATTTATTTTTGTTTTCGTCCACTAGAGCTTACTTCATATACATTATATACACGTAGGTGGTCTGAAAAGTTTCTTATATCATTATTATTAGGTAATCTACCGATTAAGGTAGGTTTTTGGGTGGACACAACTATCAAATAAATATTTTGTAACTCCAAGCAAAACCCAATCCAGCAACCTACTCTACATCAGGTCCCTCTTCATCTCTGTTTACTTCCTTCCTCCCTTCATCCCGTCCAACATCCCTATCCTGTTCCTGCCCTTTCCTCGTTTGCCTAACATTCTCCATACTCCCCTCTATTACCTTCTTCAACATCCCACTGCCGCTCAATACGCCTTTCATCCATTTTTCCTGCCTCCATAGGATATCTCCCAACAAAGCCCTCTCTTCACCCACCATCCCTAGTACTTCCTCATTTGTTTTCCTATATATATATATATATATATATATATATATATATATATATATATATATATATATATATATATATATATATCTTGTGTTCTGATCTGTACCTCGAGGAGAAAATAATATTTAGTGCGTAACTACGTCCGTGGATTGGGATCTGAACTGTGTCTATGCATGGATTTGAACATTAGCTGATGCTGATGTTTCGTCATTCATTCACCGCATCCTGATTCATAGCCTGTTGAGTACCCAAGTCAAAGTAACACCGTTATCTCTACATGGATCCTTTCTGGGAAGCTTAGCGATACTTAGGTGTGGATTGGTGAATGTACTAATCGTTGCTCGCAAATCCTAGTAACATATTCCGGTGGTGAACATTTGGTGCAGGTACTTTTTGCCGTGCGCAACTTGTCGGGGATGTGTAATTACCCACATACGTTGACTCTCTGGCCCCAGTTGTGGCTTTCGTTTTGTGAATGACTTTTTATATTATACGTATAACTAGTCTGCCTTTGGTCGCGGTCGTGTAACCATCGTTCATTGTAATGACGCACTAACGCATTGGAATTGGAGGTAATTGTAACAAAAATGTTGATGCCAGCGGAACATAAATAAATATAAATAAATAAATAAATATATATATATATATATATACACACACACACACACTAGAGTACTACTTTTTAGAGCACAACTGTTTCTTTTGAGGAAGACGGAGCTAAATTCCGTCGAAAGGATTCAGACATTTCGTGTGAGCGTTCTTTTTATGTATTCTTATATTGTTTGTTGCTGTCCAAGTTTATATATATATATATACATATGTGTGTGTGTGTTGTAAAGAAAGAGCTTTATGAATGAAATGAAATGAAATTTCTGAATCAAACCACGCTAATTATTATATAAATGACGTAGTTTGAGCGTTAATAATAATATAAAAACATTTATTTATATACTTTATTTTCGTCAAAGGGAGTTAACGTTAAAAATCGAACTGCACTTTTACCTGATAGGTGTTGCGGTACTTAAAGGGTAAACTTACCTTATTACTTTCTCAAATGTTGCATCGGTCACCGTACTCAAAGGTCTTTCTCAAAACATCACCTTTCCTAGGCATTGATTTCAGAGAAAATTCCCCGTCTCTTTATAACTTGCCCTACGCCAACCTTATACTTAATTTGACACAGACGACCTCCACGTTGATACTTCTTCTAACTTGAATCACGGAAAACATTTCTAAACTCTTTTCTCTGTTTTCGATTATGCTCTGTAATGCGAGTCATTAAGTCGTAAAATAGCGCCGCTGAGATAGACACGAAACAAGTCCCAAGATGAAACAAAGAAGTACCAAAAGCGTTGGGACGGCAACACCGGGTGTAGGTACCTGTTCCTTCGTCAAGGTTGCCGAGATCACGCATCTTTACGTGGGGGCCTTTTCTATCCCTTTTTCAGCCGAGGGCGTTCGCGGCTTCTCTGATTGATGTCGACGTCTCCCCGATTCCACGATTGCCGGGAAAACTACGATTCCTTGGCGTCCGATGGAACACCCTCGTCTCCGGTTCTGCGATAAAAGAGTACCTACGCCTCTCCTCTTACCTCCCTCCTATCACCCTGCCTCCGAAACTTGCCACCGCACCCGCATCTTAACGGTCTCGTCTCAAGAGAGCTAGGTTCCGGCGCAAAGGGAACGCGAGGTTCATTTTTTTTTGTTGCGGCGAGGTCGCGTCTTCTGCTATTCCACCCTCGCCGCGCTCACGTCGGGCCATCGCGCGGGACTCCAATTTTCCGTATTGCACACGTGTCCTGGTGCAGCGACTACATCTCCCTGGTCGATATCTCACACTAATCCTACCACTGCAAAAATATCGGGTGTTGTTAGAATCTGCGGTGACGTAATGCCTGGAGGAATTCTTGCTGCATCCGTCACAACCGCTGATAATACACCAAACTGCATACTGTGTACGTTGTGGAAAAACATTAATTTCACGTCTCCAACTCGATGGTGCATACCGTACTAATACTACTCCCGTCTGCATTGACAGCTTTAGGAGTCTAAATGCGAGATATATGCTTCCTCTACAATGTGAATATTATTTGGAATAGTCTGTTCGAAGTCAGTGAGAATATTGAAGTTCGTATGCTTATTGTAGGGATGATTTGAATGATATGCGAACTCAATAACGAAACACTTCTTAAAAAGTATAAATTGTGTTCGGGTTTCTTTATTTAAAATGCTTAGTGAAATATTTTTATCGTTGTATTCTTATCAAATATTTGTTATTCCTCTTGCGTCATGCTTGGTATGATTAAAAAATAAAGAGCTCTCGTTGAATGTCGTCGACAATTTTAGGAAACTAAATATTGTTAATTCCCCTAATGTGATTTGGAAATTGTAAATCCATAAAATATGCGTAGAACTAGTTTTTATTTTTCCATCCTAAAACAGGAGGTCCTTTTTGTTTAATTTTAATCACCTTAGACTCGCCTGCCACACGTTTTCATTTCGTCTTGAAGATATAGACTAAATGTCACGCAATGCATTAAGCGGCATTAATTTAATACAATTGAGCCCAGTAAGGAATGCATTATGCGAATGTTTCATGCGGTTGTCACTTGTGCGTATGAATGTTTTGTTTTTTGATGAAGAATCCGAATTAGCGAATGTGGTTGCTCATTCCAATTTTGCCTGAAATCGATAAATGCGTTTGTGTGTGTACGCTTGTAATAGATAAATAAATCTTTAAATATGAGAGATTTCAGTCGCATGTTTTCAGAATATTATTCTTCCGAAATGGTTCTTTGTTAGAGTAATAATCAAGCATGCTCGTGGTGTGTACGTATGTTGAAGTTAACGTTTTACGCACCGATTTGTATGAATGTGTGTGAAAAGTGGTAAATGGAGCTATTTAACGCACCTTAGGGTGAGGTCTTGTTTGAAAAGCCGTGCTTCTGTCCGCGCGTCACTTCCGAGCGAAGTCACTTCCGAGAGTTTTGACGGGCCATGGGTTCTCTTCGACGGCAGTCCCCAGCTCAATTCCGATTTCAAAAAATATAGTAAGCTTTGCGCCTTTCCGTGTCGTTTCGTCGTGTCTACCGTGCTAGACTGGTAAACCCAAGTGATCAAAACTTTTAATGCGGATTCGGGAAACAAAGCGAAGGGAGGGGGGGAAAAAAAAGACCGAATGCTTCAACCGAACGGGACAGTCAAGGTCAACATTCATTTCAAAGTGCCGAGTGTGCTCACGCTTGAGTGTACCGCGATGAATTTTTTTAAAGCCGCCCATTTCCACGTCGACTGCAGTTTGTTTTAACAGCACTTCCATGATATGCATAGTATGGCCACCCCATTCGCTTTGTTTTTTTTATTATATGCTCGTCCAATTCTATTTAAGTTGATCTTTTGCATCAGATGGAAAGGCATAAATGAAAAATTCAGATTAAAAAAAATATATGTCGTCGCCCGTGCTTTGACAGCGTCGGTGAATCATCCCGGAGTGAAAAATTTCGAATTTGTTGGGAGGGAATTATTTTTGTGAATAGTGTAATTTTGAGGATTTATGTACACTACATTCATGGTTGGTTATTAATGGTATTTTCTGTGGAGCAGCAAACGTATTGCCTTTTTTTTGTGTTAGTTTATTTGCGTCCATGTCGTGGGAGTCAAATTTCATTAAAATTAGTGGACAAAGAGAAGCAAATATTGTGAAAGACTTGAATCGTATTTTTCTTCACGGGGACGTCTGATGTAATATTTCGTGGGTTACGTCCTGCAGGACTGTCACACTTAGCTGCAATTGATGATGGAAAAGTAATAACCATTACATTTTTAACCAGTTTAATTTTTTCAAAGCAGCATCAATTTATACTGCATGGTTAAAATCAGCATTAGTTCCTTCGAAACCTTGGGTTTGATCTCAGTCGTGGGTAATTTTCTTCTCAAACGAGTCAAAGGATCACTTCATCACATTTGCTTATTATCCTTTGCATTAATCTATCCAGTTAATGGATAATTTTAATAAAATGTGCTCGTTTTGCATGTTCCTAAGCTGCAAAGATGCTATGTACTTATTTCCTCTAACCCTTTTATATATGGGTTTTCATTATCAGATAAAACTTATGCTCCCACGTATTTTCTCATCGCATTGCTTTGAAATTTATTGCAGCGGGAGGATGAGTTTTCCTCTCTGTATTTGACACAAGCTGAATCCAAGCTTACTAATTTTGCATTTCCCAAAAATTTAGTGTCCATTAGCCTACTAAAACTTCACATATTAAGTCTGAGTGGTATATGTACCTCAGTTTTTTTCCCAGTTCGTGTGTTCCAATTAATTAGCGTATGCCACGTAACCGTGGGCATCGTTGTTTCTTTTTACTGGGTAATCCCTCAAAAATGAAGCCATTAATAAATTGAGTATGGTCAGCTTAGTGATAATGCGACGTTTCAGTGCACTTTAATATGAGAAGTGTAAAACCAGAGCAAATAATTACTTTAACGGTCGATCTGCTGTTGTTTCCATTTCACAGCTGTGATGAATTCGAACAGTCATTGCCGTTGCTATCAAATATAACTGCTAATATGAGAAATTCAACGGAGTACTATTGATTGTGTGTAAGTTTATAGCCATACTAATAACTTTAATATATGCTTTTCCATAAGCCTAAAGTGGTTTATTTTAGTATTGTAGATAACTATATGATATTAAACTAACGATAGAGATGTTAGACGAGTTGAAAAGCGGAAGGAAACCTCGCTTTTAAAGCTAAAATAATATGGTTAGATCAGTGTTAGTTCCTATTCCGAAAAAGGTAAAGGTTACATCATGTGAGGACTACAGGACAATAAGTTTGATATCCCACGCAGCTAAATTTGTTCTCAGGATCATCAACAAAAGGATAGAGATTAAGGCAAATGGTTACTTAAGGGACGATCAGTTTGGGTTTAGGAAGAGGAGAAGTACACGTGATGCCATTGCAGTAATGAGATCACTAATCGAGAGGAATATAGAATACAATCAGGATGTTTTTGCCTGTTTTGTAGATTTCGAAAAAGCGTTTGATAGAGTAAATTGGGAAAAATTAATGCGTGTATTGCAGAAAATAGGAATGGATTGGAGGGACAGGAGACTGATCCGCAACCTGTACATGTCTCAGACTGCTCAGGTGCGAGTGGGGAACGGAGAGTCCGGATGGGCAGGGTTGCCTATTGTCACCGGTGCTGTTCAACGTATATGTGGAGGAAATGATTAAAGAGGCTTGGGAAGAACTGGAGGTAGGAATGAAAGTCGGAGGGGAATTATTAAAATCTGTTAGGTTTGCTGATGACCAAGCATTAGTCGCTCAGTCAGCCAAGGGGTTGCAAGCATTGCTGAGTGAATTGGAGGTTCGGTGCGATAGATATGGGATGAGAATCAATGTTGATAAAACAAAGGTTATGCGATTTTCCAGAAAGAAAAAGGCTAAGCTAAACATTAAAATAGGAGGGGAAAAATAGAGCAGGTAGAGCAGTTTACATATCTCAGAAGTGTTTTGGACCAATACGGTCAAAGTGGTAGGAACATAAGGAGAAGAATTGCGCTAGGCAAGGAGACTTTCTCAAGGAGGAGGGAGTTGATGACGGGGACGTTGAGTAGGGGTGTTAAGAAAAGACTCGTAAAGACTTTGATATGGAGCGTAGCTAAGTACGTCGCGGAAACGTGGTCACTGAAGCAGGAGGATAGACGTAGATTGGAGGCTTTTGAAATGTGGGTGTGGAGAAGATTGGAGGTGAAATGGACCGTAAGGAAAACAAATGAGGAAGTACTGGAGATGGTGGCCGAAGGGAGGTGTTTGTTGGGAGAAATCCTAAGAAAGGAGGAAAATGGATGAAGGGCGTATTGATCGCCAGTGGAATGTTGAAGACTGTAATAGAGGGGGAATTTTAGGTCAACGAGGAAAGGGCAGGAACAGGAAAAGGGATGTTGGACGAGATGAAGGGAGGAAAGAAGTGGACAGAGATGAAGAGGGGCTTGATGTAGAGTAGGTTGCCGGATTGCATTTTGTTAGGAGTCACTAAATATTTATTTGGTAATTGTGTCCATCCAAAACCTACCTTAACCAGTAGATTAATTAATGATGACAGTTTATATCTATATATGTACACGGTATGCGTGTATATATAATATATGTTTTTTGTTATGATTGTGAACTGCTCGATTCCGCCTTCTCCACTTCTTCTGTGTTCGTCTGTTATATGTGTTCCTATCCTTATAAATGTATATATTTATTTATATTAATAGACATATGTATATATGTAATGGATGTGTATATATTTATATATATGCGCATGTATAATCACGTAAATCTGCGGCTGTATTCGGGTTTATGCTTTTTTGGAGATTATCAAATCACGATTTATGATCCTTTTTTTCATCTCAATAGGTAATTACGTATCATGGCTCGAAAACTCAATTACGGAGCTCTCCCTGCTAATGGAAAAAATTATTACTGCACCCCAAGGTGACATGCTATGCGGAAAAATGATATAGAGTCGACGTAGTAAAGCGTTGCAGCACACATTTCATTGAAATGACCGAAGCTTTTTAGCGTTTAACTTTCATGGGTGATGGTGTTATTTCCTCTGAAGAACCTCTTCATTGGGCAGTATTGTTGTCTGACATTTTCCCGAACCTAATGTCTCGATTGCTGTGTTCTCGAATTTCCATGTTCCTAAATAACCTTCCTTCCGAATAATATTTTCCTCGATTTTCCAGTGTCCCCGAAGAATGAAAATATTTTATTTATATCATATCAGATTTTGTTCTTAATTGGTGTTAAAATGACGACATTTCTATTTTCTCGCGTTGAACGCAAATATGACAGATGAATATCGATCATTACCAAGTCTGGAAGAAGTATCCATCGTCGTAGTAATACGTTTCACAATCTAGATCGAAATAAAATCTAAGGCTTTGCTGATATGGTTTATGTAGATTCATGAACAGTTGAAATTCCGATCGACTTCTAGAATTTGGGAAAAAAAGTATTTTAAAAAATTTACATTCTGCAAAATGTCACTCGAGGTATTCGATTCGATAAAATGCCCGGTAATCATGTCAAATCAATAATTCTTAGACGTGGAATCAAGATGACTGTCTCCCCAGGTTGTTTTGTTCTACATGCCAATATAATCATACGTTATTATTAGGTAATCCAATGGGGATGGTAGGTTTTTGGATGGACACAACTATCACATAAATATTTTGTAACTCCAAACAAAACCTAATCCCGCAACTTACTCTACATCAGGTCCTTCTTCATCTCTGTGTACCTCTTTCCTCCTCACGTTCCATGTTGCTATTCTAACTACTTTCGTCCTCTTCTGCGTATTCTGTCCTGCTGCTGTTATTTCTCCCTCGCAAGGGTTTAGTGGGATGACGACCGCGGAAGCCTTGCCTCCCCCGCTGCCGGGCACGACACACGGCCCCTTGGGCCGAGTCCTGCGGTTGCCAGGACTCAATTTCTCTCTTGCGTCCATCATTTTGAATTGAGGTGGTTTCCCGTTGCCTTCCTCAAAATTGTTTTTAACGTGACACCATCACCTAATGGCCGCCCCACTGGGGTCAGACGCCTTTGCAGCCGTCTCACTGAGGAACGGACGCTGCGTGGACTACCTTTCGTCTGGCTCCTAACCTTCGACCTATCTGGAATGGGTGACCCTACCAGGAGCAATTATTATTACTCTCTACTACTAATACTGGTACTCTCTACTACTAATAGTGGTATTGAGTGTCAACCCAGATTTAACTAAGGGCTCCTTGAAATAATGGCGTTTTATGATGACTCTTCAGGTTGAGTGCTGCATATTGCTTCATTTGCATGCGCTTTTAAAGCCATTAGCACTCAGTCTTCCCTGTTACATCCGCACCAATTCATTCTCTGTCATTCACGCTATGTAGTAAGTAGCATATGCATGTTATGATATCACCTGTCATGCATAATGAATGCAATGAAATCAATTAATAGTTTCCGTTATTGAAAATATTTAATATTAATACCTCCGCCCAAGCTTAAGCGTTTTTCTTTTAAGCACAAAGTCGCTGCATTGCGTTTAGAGTGGCTTTGTGAATTTCATGAAGTAGGTATTACGAGTTACGGTAAATAATGATCCTTGTGTCCCTCTCCTCTAAACGGCAAAGGTAGTGCTAGAAGACATCGGCCGTCCGGGTTAGTTTTATGGGTAACTCGTCTTAATGTGTGCACAACTATTTCGCGTTCGGATTCCGATTTTTGCCGGGTGTTTGTTCAAATTCCGGTTGTTCAGCAATTGGGAACCCTGAGTGAAAGCCAGGAGATTGGTATCCTTGAGAGACAACCAGGGATTTGCGAAAAAACAGTATTTATGCTAAGCGACAACCATTCTGTAATCCGATCACCGTGGACACGAATCATCAATATGGCATTTTAGTGCAACCGTCAGGATTCTAAATTTGTTCTAAAAATGTCTTCCTTTATTTTGTTGCTCCTTTTCTCATTCCCTTACCACTCTTTCAGAGATATTTGTCCCGTTAATGTCCGCCATATTGCAAAAATGCGTCAACATTTATTCTTTCCTTGATTTCCTAAATATTTTACTCTTTGGTAGTGTTTGTAGTTTTCCTTGGAAATTAAATTACGAGATATATATATAATTGAAATTTGTACAGAAAAGCACACGGCCCCATTTCACTAGCAATTTGGTTCCTAATCGCCGTGTATCATTCAAGATTAAAAGACACCTTCAAATTGACGGCTCATTTCATTTTTGCATCCTCACGGGCACCATTGTGGATGTGAAAATGTTTTTTTTTTCGCGGTCCCAAATCTTGTTTTAACGGCCGATTTTGCTATTCAAGTTCTTAGTGTTAACAGTCCGCTGATGGAAATCAATGTCATTCGGGCCAGTGGTTCTCGACCTTTAAGTGCCGTCGGTCCCTTCACAATTTTCTTCGGCGACCTTTCCCACGGAAAGTTCGTACCCATTGCTGAAATAAGATAGGAAGCCAGGCTGTCGAGTTAGACACTCTTACCCGCCCTTTAACTTCAGACGTTCGTGTTTGCTACGGCCTCTTTGTTTTAGAACGTTTAGGCATAATGCCTCTCCGTGACCCTTTAACTCATCACCCTCTTATGTTTTAAAACCATTCCCGTCGTTAGTAAACGACCTTACATTTTCTGTTATTCCTTGCCACTTTATCAGGCATACAGACAGGTTTCTTGAAGTACTGATCAATCCGTTTTTATCTCTACTCCTGAGTTTTATATATTTGTTGAGTTGTAATTCCACGAGAAAGCTCCTTCCCAATTATGTCACTTACACTAAGCAGTTAATAATATTGCAAACACCATCTTATTTCTGTGACCTACCAAAGTACCCGTGTATATAACTGGGTATGGGCAAAATTCCTGGTTGCACAATGCCATAAAAGCCTGAAAATAGTTTCGTGTCGATGTAACGGGATAGTCATATTTCCATTCCGCTTGAGGGACTGAAACTGACATTTTAAAAGTGTTTATGGATTCGGATCTCTTATTAGTGTACGTTTTCTAAGAATATGGTGCACCGATTATTATTTGCAATCATAGAAGATCGATGAAAACGTTCTCGCTGCTCATTGGCTGATATCAGGTCACTCGAAATTCTACTAGTAAATTGACTAGCATTCGATTAGTTAACGATCTTTGCAGGACAGCACGTACGAATAGGTAATCCTTCACTTGAAAGTAAACTGGTCAAATTGTCTGCATTCGAAAATTTCATTTCATACTGGAGCTTGATTTATTTAATATTGACCATCCAACTTTACTTTCCAGTTAACAGCGATACTGAGGCAACTAGAATTAATTTTGCGAGAGGCATATTCGAATTCCAAATTCCTCCGTAAACGTAAATGGGTCTGGAAAGAAACGATGTTATCATAAAATTGGATTTGGGCATATCCATTAATATTTCACAACCGTTCGTCCGTCCATACGTGAAAGCCAGCTCCAGTTTAATGTCTCCACTGATATGTCGGATATGTACAGGTCATCACAATTTGCGCTAATCGGCGTAACATGCAAAAAAGCTACCAACGATAATTCGGGATGTGCTATATCCTCTTTTCCCTTTGGTACACATTAAAGTTCTACCGTAAACCGTGGCGGTCTTGACATTAATCTTTTAAATTGACAAAAAATCACCTTTTTTTATCTTTAGCTGGACGTTGATAATCCACCTTTTTGGAATTGACCGTCGAGCGTTTTGTGTCTCCCAGATAGGCGTCCTTGGTTTTTGTGCCCTTCATATACCGTTCCTCAGTCGATGGATAGCAAATACCACTGCTCTCCTGCGAGTTTTTGGCGAGCTCTCGACCAATTGAGGTTAGGAAATTAACCGAGAACGTCCGTTTGGCCTAGAATCCTCGTATGACCGAAGTTTTGATGGCAGGGCATGTTTTAAGGACGAGGTGAGGGTAATAGTTACCATTCCCCCCCTCTTCGTCTCACTGCATAATGAGCCAGGGGCTGTGCCCTCGTATGATAGCTTGAGGATAGTAAAAGAAGGTGCTCATAACCGATGAAATCAACGGGTTCCCTTCAGTGTGAGACAGGAGCAAATTCCAGAGAACCGCTTTTATCGCGTACTTCCCGAGGCGAAGGACGCTAGGGCGAGTTCTTGGAAGAGTTGGGTAAAGGTGGGTTGAGCTATTTTTTTTTATGTTTGGAGATGAAATGGGTTTATGACTTCCGACCGGCCCTATCCCGTTCGACATGCGCTGGATGTTTTCCAGGGAAAAAATGGAATTGGTTTGGATAGAATTTTTCCAAAGTTGACCCATATCTTGAGGTGTGTAGTAGCGGGAGTAATCGAATCGATACTCTCGGTGAAAAACTGGTAGTAAGTAAAATTTTGAAATTAAAATTTAAATCTCTCTCTCTCTCTCTCTCTCGGCAGGTCCTCTTTTCGATTTTGATCAAAACGAGCGCCATGGGATTGAGTTTGAGGACTCACATTCGTTGAAATCGCAGTCGTACAATTTGAATCAATATTCAGCCTAGTTGGATAAAATTGTTTCCATCTCCCTACCGGAGAGTTGTTCTTTTTTGGGAGATTAAATCTGATTGGCTGCGGAAACCACTCAAAACTGCACGTACTTCGGAAATTATTTTGGTAGTCAACATGGACAATGTGTGTCCGCCCAGGTTATTCATTAACAGTCGAAGGAAATACGCACGCCAACCACAAAATGAGTTTTAATATAAGTGTGTCTCGACTGACGCTCTCTGGAAATGTTACGCTGTCAAATTGGAATGGAAACCTGCGGTTTTAATTTACGCCTGTCAATTTGCTAACGAGTTTTAATGTTTGTAATTCCCGTCATCTATAGACTTCCAAGTTCGTGAAAGGATTATACTGTTTTCTATCCTCCAGCCTTGCACTCTCCAAAAAGTAATCCGTATATATAAGGCAGTTTCTGGCGTAACTTGGTGGAAAATCTTCATATTCACGTAAACATTAAACAACTTGGCTTTTCCACTTAAAATTTTAAGGGGAAAAGCCAAGTTGTTTAATTTTTATGTGTGTTTGTGAAGTAATCCGGAGTAATTTATATATTTACCAGTTAATGTTGTCTCAATGTTACATAATTAAGAAAATGGGTTTTTTTAAGTAATCATTGTAGTGGTGTTGGCTTTTAAATTCATTAAGTTTTCTCGAGTCTGATGAATTCACAACAATCTAATTGACAGATCCTTTTAAAAGCACTTCAGTTAAGATTTCAGTAAGGTACATGCAAGTAATTGTAAGCTTGTAATTCGCTAAGTATTATTTTTTTATTCATAGCATCCGTTAAGATTTATCCATCGTCCTCTTCGAATGGCATGGAAAGCCAAGAGGGCTGCGTTATGTCCGGAGACATGTACGCACCCGTTAAGAAGGATTCAGTGTGGTTTTTCCCCCAATGCTTAGTATACGAACGTGAGAGAACGAAGGCGATAATATCTATATATATATATATGCCGGTTGCGGTGGTCTAGTGGGTAGAGCGTTGGACTACTGACCGGAGGGTCCCGGGTTCGATTCCCGGGCAATGCACTTTGGGCACCTGCAGCTCCATCCTATATATATATATATATATATATATATATATATATATATTCAATGAGGAAGTACTAGAGATGGTGGGTGAGGAGAGGGGTTTGTTGAGAGAAATCGTATGGAGGCAGAAAAAATGGATTAAAGGCGTATTGAGCGGTAGTGGAATGTTGAAGAAGGTAATAGAGGGGAAAATGTTGGGCAAGCGAGGTAAGGGCAGGAACAGGGTAGGGATGTTGGACGGGATGAAGGGAGGAAAGAAGTACACCGAGATGAAGAGGGACCTGATATAGATTAGTTTGATAGGTGGGGAGTCACAAAATATTTATTTGATAGTGTGTCCATCCAAAAACCTACCTTAAACGGTAGATTACCTAATAATATATATATTCAAACTTGAAAATCCCGCCATACGGCGAACAAATATTTTCGCACATAGAAAAAGACATATAAGGAAAGGGGATAGGAAAACACATAGAAGACCAACACAGTAAAGGTGGGGAAGGCGGTTTTGAGCAGATCACAAATATCCCGGATAAGGAAATATTATCCCGGACAAATATCCCGGATAAGGAAATATTTTTACATTTGTGATCTGCTCAAAACCGCCTTCCCCACCTTTCCTGTGTTGGTCTTTTATGTGTTTTCCTATCCCCTTTACTTATATGTCTATTCCTATGTGCGAAAATATATATATATATATATTACATCTATATATATTATATATGGCGGGTCGCGGTGGTCTAGCGGGTAGAGCGTTGGACTGCTGACCAGAGGGTCCCGGGTTCGATTCCCGGGCAAGACACTTTGGGCACCTGCAGCTCCACCCAAGCTAGTTGATTTTTCGGGTACCAGATCTTCCTGGGAAACCATAACCGGCACAGGGAAAGGAACTGGCCCCCCTACCCTGATGTGTGAATATTCACACGCCGTCGGGCTTGGTACATGGGTGAGCTCTACCATCACCTACTAAACCGACCTTCGGGTTGATTACTGTGTTTATGGTTTTATATTATATATATATTATATATCCGAGTGAAAATGAGCGTCAACATTCGCTAACTAGGCAATCGTCTTGGGTTGGGACGGAAATCGGGAGGCAGGCGATGACTGCCTGCCGAGAAAAGGGAAGAGAACTTTCTCGTTCTTTTTTTCATCGCTGACGGCGTGACCTTATAAGAGCGAATTAAATCCGCGAGAAAAGGAATTCGGAAGGGAATGCTTATGTCGCACTCCGGCGTGTTAATAATAAACTCAGGCTGCGGAGATGAAAGGTCGCAGGTGTGTGCCTGTGCAGTGGATTGAATGATTGACTCGTTCAGAAAATACTTGAAGAGGTCACATCGCACCTGTTTAATAGCACAGGAATGAAATCAAGTTACTGTACCGCTCATGCGTACACTGGGTTAGTAAACTCAAAAGATATATTTTTAGTACGGGGACAATTGGGTTCGCGCGCGGCCATTTTATCGCGTATTACGCGCGAAGGCTTTCCACCGGTTTAATAATGTAGGTGTTTTGGTTGAACAGTAACCGATGCAGTGCTCCACAGTCGGCTAATTTGTAAAATAAATACTACTGGTCGTAATACGTTCAAGTGCAGCAGCGTTATGAACAAATTCAAAACGTTTCTCATGGTTTATTTCATTTTTCTTATTTATACGTGCAAATTTCCCGTATTTTTCTAGAAGGCTGCATCAGTTTTTTTTTATCTTGATTCATGAATTTAATCATTTCCTGGATGGTCCTATCCCCTTGATTGTTGAAGTCAACATCTCCTCTGCTGAATTGCTTTCAGTTTTACTGCAACGATACCAATAACTTCTGTCACAAACTCTGGTGGTTCTGAAAGCCTTACGGTTATATCAACAAGGTGAAATCGAAGAAACATTTCTTTGCAAGATATAAGGAGCCATACTAATATGAGTTCTCTGGTAGATTTTAATGCGTGATGATACACTCGTGCCTTCATTTTCTTCGATCCACAATTTGTGTTGAAGAATCACTACAAAATTGGTGTTAGTTTCTTCGTACACGAAAAAAAAAACTCCAACAGATCACGATACTTTTACTCCGTGCAAAATTCAAATTATTTCACTGAAGATGAGAAGTGATTCATCTCCAAATGGGTAAAATTATACTTTGCGGAAATCACTTCGTGTTACAGTACGTTCAGACATGATAACTCAACCGCGCAAAGCGATGTTAAACTGTCGAGTATTGCGTTGTCGCAAGCCCAAATTACCTCCAGAGTTTCAAAATGCCCCGAGGCAGGAGAAGACGTAAACCGAAAATTTTCAACACCTTTCCCGTTTTACTCTTATAAAGACAGAACTTCTCCATGGTATTGGCGAAACTAAATGGAAAGAAGTGGCTCTTCGCTCCGCCCAATAGTTCATCTTTCGCTGGTATCCAGTTTTCATGAACTATATAGCCCACACACACACTAGGGTGTGCTACTATTCGTTCGCTGCACCCGGCGACTTCTCCGGTCGCTGGAATCGGGCATGGACTCGTCGTGACCCAGCCGATGTGAAGGCGTCCGGAAAATTCGAAGCCGATCAGCGCTGGCGGAGAGATAGCAATCGAGGTAGGGGGCGACGAAAAGGAGATGGGGTCCACACGAATCCTTCCTCTTGTGTCTCTCCTTCCCTCACCCTATCCATTGCCCCCTCGTCCTCCTCGCCCTCAGCCCGCCTTTTTTGCATCACACGAGAGAGGTTAGCGGTACGGCGATCACGGTCGTTCCAGCGGCATCCCTTTCCTTTTCGGCGGGTCGTGAGGTCGAATCGCGGGTCCTCGAGCGACCAATTTTCCGATGCATAATGGAAGCGGAGTGGAATAAATTGGGAGTGAATTCGTCGAGAAAATGGGTAAGCGCGGTGGTCAGAGATTTTTCCCCGCCAGTCAGAATGAATGATTCCGTGGTCCGATTCATTTGCAGAGCAATATGGAGTCAAACTTCTGATGGTTCCCCAGTCGCATTTACATTGATTTCTTTTCTTTGTCATTGAGTATAACTTCAAATTGAGGGTAGGTGTTAGCGTAAAAGCATTAACAATTTTATTCTAATGCGTCTAACAATAATTCGTTTTTTTTACCTTGAGCTTATATTATGTGGTTCGGTAAAAATAATAGTTGAAACGATCCGTATGACTATTTTTCTCTTCATCTTCTAGCATTAGGTTGTTGGAACGAGTCCCTTCAAGTAGTAGAACTTTTTCCGCCGAAGGCTCGAATCCGGATTCGGATTTTTATGTTTCTTAACGATCACCTTAGGTCTGTCTTCCGTGAACATTTTAGGCCCGAATTTTAAATTTCACTCAAGAGAAAGACATTTAAAATTTATTTTATTTGTTGAATATTAATCTGAAAACAACATTTTGGTCTTTACATCGGACTTATATATAAACCATACACACACTATTCAACCGGAAGGTCGATTTAGTAGGTGACGGTAGAGTTCACCCAGTACTAAGTCCGACAGGGTGTGAAATTTCAGGGTAGGGGGGCCAGTTCCTTTCCCTGTGCCGGTTATGGTTTCCCAAGAAGATCTGGTACCCGAAAAATCACATAGCTTGGGTGGAGCTGCAGGTGCCCAGAGAGGCTTGTCCGGGAATCGAAGCCGGCGGTCAGTTGTCCAACGCACTACCCCCTGGACTACCGCGACCCATATTTATATATAACTGTGGTTTATAAGTTTATATATGGAAAATTACATACACATATATATATGGAGGCCGGCGATTTCTGTCTATGAAACAGCATGGTGTATTTTCTTGTGTTATTTATGAGTGATTTCCGTTGAGGCGATTTCAACTAGGGCGAGTCAATGTGGAGTAGTCGTAGTGATAGAGATTTTGTGATAACATCCGGTCTGAAATTCGAATATATTTTCCGTTATCACAAGACGTTTTCGCCACGACTCCCACTCATTCCAATCCATCCACATTGAAGTACGTATACGTGTGTTGCCGAGGCTTTGTTGAATCGTTTGGCGAGAAATAATTCAGGAATAGAAATGGAACAGTGTACTCGAGCAGCGGGAAGCTTCGGGTGGGGTGGATCGAATCACTGAAATCGAAATGTATGTCGGCGAGCTAGTGCGCCGGTGAGTTATTTCCTGGGATTGTCGGGCCCGTTTCGAGGCCGAGCGTTAGCACGGAGGGTCCGACGTCTTCAATCGCGGCGGCCGGGGGGGGGGGGGGGGCTTGATTCACTGCTCTAAGGGGAAATACGCTCTTGAGCACGGGAAACTGCACGGAGTCTCCATTTCGTGGTTACAAACGTGAGGTGAGGGGTGGATTGGCCGTGGGAGGGGACCGTCAAGGAGAGCGCGGGAGCCGCCTCTCCCCACCCCCAAAGAACGTTCGCGCAGCGAATTTCACAGCCGGAAAACGTCACGTAAGGAAATCGAGTTCGGTGGCCATTGCGATAGCGATCTACGTTCCAGCTCCGATTGCAGAGATGACACAGTTTCTCACTGCCCCCCCCCCTTCCACCAGAGTCAGGGGTGTGAAAAGAATTCTTCAACCGCCGGCTGTGAGCATCCATTGATTTCACGAGTTAAGATTTTCGAGACTTAACCGTTGGCATCACGTAACCTCTCATTTTATCTTTGACATCAACGATGAAATATATCTATCAAAATGAGTCCATGTTATTCAGGAGGCGAATCGGTTGTTTATATTAATAGTAATTATCAAAACACTATTAACGTACGAGGCAACTAATTTAATAAATTGAAGTATGTTGTTTCGATGACTATCTGGTGAATGGTTGTCGTAAAGTCCGCTGACGTAATACACTGTTTCATTTATTAAGTGCCCATTATCGTAATTACTTGATAAAGATTGATAACATCAATGCAAACTAGCTCAAAGTTTCAGAGCATGCAAAATGTAATGAGAATGTAAGTTTAAAAATACAAAATATTGGAATGGGTATTCCGAAAGTCCATGATAAAATATTTTAGTGATCCAAAAATGGATTCGCGAAGATTTTAACAAAAGAATAGATTAAAAGAACTTCTATAGTTTAATCTTTGAGAATAATCTCTTATTATTTCCCACTCGAGAGTTGAGATCTCTGCTATTTATTCTTCGCTTGCTTAGAGGGAGAACCAACTCCGCGTATACAACGCTGCGAAAAAACTACCGCCTTGTGAAAACTGCTCTCTAAATATCTCATTTGCCGATGTGGACTATAATGTAAGTCGTCCAAAGGGATGTTTCTAAGATATCGTTTTCGCAAACAAAGATATCGAGTTGAATATTTACTAGGCGATTGAACACGATATGCGATCCAGTTTTGCTCTTTAGAAGGATGATATATTTATTGTTTTTTGAAATGCATTAGCCAAGATGGAGTTTACGAAAAGTATAGACATAGTGACCTGGAAAATAAGGAAATAAGGCGTAGGAAAAACTGAAGTAGAGAAAGCATCATGGGGCATTTGACCAGACGTGAGAGCACCTTAACTCTCCACGCGACAGGAAATGGCTGGGGGTTGAGGAAAATGAATGAGTGGGGATTATAATTTTTTCAGATGTGAACTCGGAGAAGGATGGAAAAGGTTAGTTGGATTTATAGGAAGACAAATGAGATAGGCATGGGGAGGGAGAGGGTTGATAGATGAAGCATTGCAGCGGAACTGTGAAAAGTGGACTGAGGATGTGCGAGGAGGTAGCGGGTTATCGAAGAATGGAGTGGAAACTGGAATGTAGACTGCAATTTTTCATCGATCCTTCAGTCGACCTTCGGCTTACAATGCACCAATTTTACGGTTCCTGTGTGCATTGTGGTGGTGTGTGTTATGCCGACATGTGTTGCACTTTGTCGGTTATGTTCAGCGTTTCTCTGCGTACTATGTTTTTCATCATCTTGAGTGGCTTTGCGTTAAATCCTAATCTTCCGTTATTACCACTTGGCTCAAAGTCACAATTGAGAGAAGTTTAAACGTTTGCCTAACTTTGAATTGATTTAGCAAGTATTTCATGCTTGTATGGAGAAGGTGAAATGGACCGAAAGGAAAATAAATGAGGAAGTACCAGGTATGGTGGGCGAGGAGAAGGGATTGCTGGGAGAAATCCTATGGAGGCAGGAAAAATGGATGAAAGGCGTATCGTTCGGCAATAGTGGGATGTTGAAGAAGGTAATAGAGGGGAGAATGTTGGGCAAGCGAGGAAAGGGTAGGAAGAGTATAGGGATGTTGGACGGGATGAAGGGAGGAAAGAAGTACACGGAGATGAAGAGGGACCTGATGTAGAGTAGGTTGCTGGATTGGGTTTTGTTAGGAGTCACAAAATATTTATTTGGTAGTTGTGTCCATCCACAAACCTACCTTAACCGATAGATCACCTAATAATTTGTTCTATCCTTATTTGCCCAAAACTGCCTGACTCGTATTAATAGGGTATATGTGAAAGTCCTCTACCCGAAGAAATTTGATGCTAGGAATAGTCTTATATTACACATATTATTACTTTTTTATCCGACTAAAAGTTCTTTGTGAGTTCGATTTGTAATTTTTCAGTGGAATACTGAATTCATACAGCGATACATTTATTTACTTAGTCGCAGACGTATCATTTATACTTCGATTTCATTTATTTTTCACCAAAAAACTTGTGAGGAAATGAGAGAGCCCTAATAGTATTACATTATTTCGACGAGAGTATTGGCATAGTTTCACAAAATAAATTATTGCAGATTCAAGTTTCAGACTTGCAAAGGTTTTATTTGATACATTACTTCATTTTGGGAAATCATGTTATACTTAAACTATGCAAAAGAAAAAAACAATTGGTTTCAACGCGCTAACAAGTGTATGTAAAACTATTAACCTTAGTTATTTATGTCGACTACAATGGGATTCTTTTGTATGAGCTTTCCCAGGGATATCCCCATACATTGTCGCTCTTGTTATGTCGAAAAAAATAATTTCGAAGTGATAATATCAGGAATCCAAGGAGCGTGAGATGTATTGTCTGGGTCGAAATCGAGCGACTCATATATCTTCTTCGGGTAGAGACACCACCGGCGGCATTGAAACCTAAAAATAAACAAACTCCGAAGAAGGCAATGATTAATGAAGAGACCCAAGAGAAAAAAAGCCAGGGAGAAACGCGATTTTGGGGAAAGCTAGGAAAAGCCTAGCCCCGGCAACCTCGAGAAGACCCAAGATGGCAATCATCCATTGGAAGAAGGTCCGAGGCAAGGCGTGCAAAAAGTTGGGTCCTTGGAAGAAAAAAAGTGCGCTTAACCCATTACTTATTTTTTTTGTGGCATTAGATGTTGGTTTTGTGCGTCAAATGATCGTTTCGAAATTTTTTACGAGCTTTACGATTGGGGAAAATGGCTGTCATTTCCCAGCATCCCTCCACTTATGTATAGTATTGATAATATAATATACGTTAATGACAGGGTATATATACTTACATACTTTGTAATTGAGAAATGAAGACTTCGTTTCGTGAGCCATGACTAAGTATGTACCACTGTTTTAAAGAAATTGTTAAATTGCACTCCTCTGTTCGGCTTTTATATTTTAGCAAGTTTTATTTCTGTTTTATTTTTGATTCTGACATGCGAGCTCTTTTTAAATTATTACGTCCAACAACTCTTATATTAACTCGGGTTTTCTTACCTTTTGGACTCTTTACATAGAGCTCGATGAGATAAATATTTATCTTAGCAAAGACAGACAAAACAAAGAAAGGCCAAATGGTTTTTATGCTCAACAAGAGGGCTTAAATTCGTGAGTAACTAGTCAACAAGATGTCAGCGGCAAATTTCAAGAAAGTGCGGGAGATGCCGCAACAGTAACTTTTAACGGAGCCATCCGCTACGTGTAGCATTACAATGCAACAATTTCAGAGTGTAAAAATCATTCGCGGGTAAAAATCAATTTCAGGGTGTAAAAATCAATCCCGGTCAAGGCGAATGATTTTTACACTCTGAAATTGTTGCATTGAAATGTCAGCGGCATTTAAAAGTTGCTAAAAAGATAAAGGTTTGTGTTTAATTGAAATTATTAGAATTAGAAGGATTAAAATCAATGATAAAAATCAAAGGATTGGGAAAACAGGATGGCCTAGAGGAACTTGATTAAAATACGAACTGTCCACTGACATCAAGGGATTTTAAACAGCTTGAAATTCGAAATGTGTCTTCTTTTGTTGTCATTTATCTTATTCATTTTTTTCCAAAGGCTCATTGAAGTTCATTGACGCCATTGCAGCCCGCGATACCTGCGAACAAGACATATTTGGAGTTAATATGTATCTCAATGTATGAAACTTGTATCCGCGGAGTGTCTTGAGCCACTCGCTACGGATTCCCGTCTCTGAAACTTGAAGAAAGGGCAAAAAAACCACAGGACGAGTGAATGCCGGGAAAGTGAAGGATCGTTTTGAATGAGGCTTGAAAGTTTCCAAAATGGACTGCGTAACAGAGATACAATCTAGCGATTTTTAAAAGAATGGCCTCGATGAACACAGCACATTGATGCCTTACGGACGTGAATCGTGGTTTCCCTCGGCTGCACCATGAATGCGTGAGCAATTGACTGATTTTCGTCATCGTTCATGTCGCATGAAACTAGCGAAACGTCTGATGTTGATAGACTGGATCTAGTCGAAATATTATTATTTATTTATTTGATGATATTCGTTGCAATTAGGCAATTGTCCTGGTGGCAACGGTCACATAACATGCAAACAATATTTTAACAGTTACAATAGTATACAAATCACTGATCAATGAAGTTTATCACCCAGTGGCTGCTTTACACTTGTTCTTCAAGCTCCTAAAATTGGAAGGAAAGGGCTCAAACAAACCTCCAGGCAGCTGGTTCCATTCAACAATAGTTCTGTTTAAAAAAAGAGTATTTTTTCTTATTTGTTTTTTGCGTTCTTATTTTTATTTTAAAACTGTGGTCGTTTTTCCCCTTAAAGTATGGTTTTTCTATATAAATATAGTTTTATTTTATATAGAGATATTTTTAGTTTTTCTGTATAAATATATATAGAAAATATATTTAGATATATAAATATATATAGAGTGCCCTTTGCATATAAATGTATGCAAAGGGCACTCTACATATGCGTATTATTGATTGATGATTATTATGATAAGGTATTATTTGATGGATTCAGCGGAACATTTTTGAGAAGTTAATTCTGCGTAAACATTTATTTAATCATTGAATTAAAACAAAATAAATAAAACTGAAAATCTGTGAAGTTAAAAGCCTTTTAGGTATGAATATGAGGGTATTATCAAGGTAGCCGAGTATCATTATTACCTCAGTTGATGGAGGTAAAGGTGAATATTTGTATTGCACGTACTACATTTACATATCCACTCTGCTGTACGTTCAGGTCTGTGATTGATTCTCTCAAATTCTTCTCGTTGCCTTTGCTCCTTTCGTTCAAGAGTGAGATCACTGTTGTAACGTACGTGCGGTTCACATGAATCCCAGGTGTTAGACTTTCTTATATACATGCATATGTGGGCCATTTTAATGAAATACGATTTTTCAGGGAGAATACAAAATTATGTTGCCTAGAAATTTATTTATATGCTGTACTGACTTTTAAAATATAACTTGGTATTTACAGGTGTTAGTGCTTCTGTTTTTATTGCGTTATATTCTAAAATATGAAAATAAAACAAATGAGGAAGTAATAGGGATGGTGGGTGAGGAGAGGGGTTTGTTGGGAGAAATCCTATGGAGGCAGGAAAAATGGATGAAAGGTGTATTGAGCGGTAGTGGAATGTTGAAGACGGTAATAGAGGGGAGAATGCTAGGAAAACGAGGAAAGGGCTGGAACGGGATAGGGATGTTGGACGGGATGAAGGGAGGAAAGAAATACACAGAGATGAAGAGAGACTTGATATAGAGTAGGTTGCTGGATTGGGTTTTGTTTGGAGTTACTAAATATTTATTTGATATTTGTGTCCATCCAAAAACCTACCTTAACCGGTAGATTACCTAATAACAATTCTAAAATATGACGATTTGAGCAACAAGCGACAGATAACCGGCGTCAATAACATTGATTGATGACACGCTAAAATTTTACACTCGTTAGGAACTACGCGAAGGTGGTGGAATTTTTATTGGTCATTATTAGTTGTTTTTTTGCATGATTCATCTGGATTCATAACTGGATATCCTGTTGTCAGATTAGTTTGTCGGTGTCTGTTAGTCAGGAAGGGATTATTCGAGTATGCTGGATGGTCAGATTCATATTTTTCTCGGTAATTAGCTGAGTGAAGGAGTCGTATTCGTCACATTCCTGACACGGTGACGCTTAGCGCCGTCCGCAACCTGTTCGTCCCCCGGGGGGACATGGCCGGGGCTCTGCTACTCGAAGTCATCCAAGGGCGGGGACGCAATCTAGCGCGCTCCGAAACCGGAAACCGGCTCGGGAAGCGAAAGTATTCACTGAGAAATGGAGCAGGAGGTGGAGGAGGGGGGAGAGGGACTTGATGATAGATGACAGAGCTGGGACGCTACCGCCTTGGGCGCAGCGAGGAAACAAATGATTTCTTCGACTTCCGTGGGAAGGGAAGCTCGCCCCGACTCGGAAGCTGCGCGTAACTCGAGGGGAAAAAGTGCGAGAAGGTGGAAGGAAATTCATAATTTTGGTTGAGTCCCGCGTAGCGCTTCATACGCGGCGGGACGCGGTTATGCAACGCGGAAGACCTCCACCGGCGAAGCGTCGCTATGCATAACTCATCGCGTTAAGTCGCCCCGGAACACTTCATCTCGGTGGCGAGTTAGGGCGGGTAATTAAAAATAAAGCTCCTTTCCCTGAGCTCCCGTCTTTTCATTAACTCTCACGGTCTCTTGTTTTCATTATTTCTATTTTGCGTGGCTCCCTCCACTTTTCCTCGCCGAAATTATTTGGGCACCGACCCTGATGAGTAGGCTTAGGGTGATGGAGACTTAAAAAGAGGATCGTCATCAGGACCCTGCCCACGCAAATGACCCCTGCCCAAGTTCATTAGACCGCACAATAGTTCATCAAGGGTAGAGTATCTCTTGCGATGCTGTGTTCTTTTGAATTTTTTCTGCACATTTGCAGCATACGAAATGTAAATCGTTACTCGATTCGCACTTGTGTCAACAAACTTAGCCCCTCTTTATGTGGTACACGAGCGAAATTTTTTTTGTGATGTTGGATTTTGCAAAGGCATGGATCTCGGGTTTCTCTTTACGTATACGACTTACGTACGTACGACCTACGTATTACCGTATTCCCGGTTTTTGTTGCCACAGTTCACATTTTTGCGTACATTTGGCAAAGCCGTGCTTGAAACGTCCTATTATAATACGAGGCTGAGGAAGCTACTACGTAATGTCCCATTGTAAAATTTTAAAAAAGTTGAATCGACTATTGTAAATTGTAGAAAATAATAATTCTCTCATGGTATTGTCAACAATGAAAAGGTTTGCTAATCATTCAAAAGTATTCTTTTTTTGACCACAAATAATGATGATTGACCAGTTTTAACGATTTTCGACCTTGTCAAATCTAGGGCAAATATAGAATAACTAAACAACTTCATCGCTGGGTCTCTTGAACCTGATGTACGTATTTAACTTGCCGAGCTGAGAAATTGAAATCTACATCTACGAAATACCCCGCAAGCCACCGAAATGCGTGTGGCAGGGGGAATGGGGTGAGGTCACCACCCGTGACCTAACACCCCTGCCTAAGATAGGTATAAGGTAACCAAGTTTCGTAATTTAGGATTGTTGAACTATGAGGATTAAAAAAAAAACCGAATCCATAAAATGAGTTGTTCATCGTCCATCTCATCAGCTGAAAGGGATGTTGCACAACTATTGTAGTCCATGTTAGATACTGTATCCGTGATTGTGATAAAAAGTCTGATTAGGAAATGGTAAGTAGATGTCTTTTTGTTCCCGTATAAAAATTACGCAGTAGTCGTTATTGGGTTCAGCAATCGCTTTCACCGCGAAAGTGAAATAATACCCTCGTCTCTAAACGTGGGAAAATACTTTTTGCCTCATTTTCCCCCAAGTGGTTCTCTACCGGAGCTTAAGGCAAAATCTTAAAAAGCGATTTCATCAGGCGCTAATAATCAGTTTAAAGTCCACTGCAATTTCCTGAATTTGTACATACATTCGAAAAAATCATTTTTTATGCCGCATTTGCTACATCTAATACTGGTTTTGATTCAATCTAATATTTAAAAATCAGCTTAAAAACGCCTTCAGGGTGTGTAGTAAAATGTATTAGGTCACCAGCCATTTATTTATTTATCTATCGACTTAATTGGGCGAAATTGAGACTTATAGTGCCTTCTTCCACCTAACCCTTGGGCATTAAATTGAAAGGCGATTATCAGCCAAGCCCCAGGTGGAGGAAAATTAGGGTCATTGGTGAGTTTTTAACGTCGAAGGAGTTCGGTGCAGGTAGTTTGAAGAAATGAAATTATTGCCAGGTAGCAGGATATATTGTGGACAGCTCTTGCAGACTGATACTCTTTTAGATTACCACAGATTATGATGCACTTAGCTTAATTCTACTATATTTCCTTGCAAATTGCCAGAAGTAAAAGATTGAGGGAAATTAGCCAGTATGTTAATTAGATTGTTACCATCAGAGAAAATTTCATTTTCGGGCACTTGGAATTGACGTGCGTGATTTTTCACTGAACGTTCTCTCAAAATGTGCGAGAGAAAAAGATTTAGTTAATTATCAATAATTGATTTTAATTTCTCCCTGTGGTCTCGCCTTCCTATGTACATGCATTGCGGAACTTTCCGTGTCAGCGTCTACTTATAAGATTGGTATCTACATGTATTTTCTGTATGTACAAATATAGCTAAGCGATCGATGTACAGGGTTCGTCCGGAAAATAAGTGTACTGAGCTCAGGAAAAAAATTTATTACACTTTTACATATCTTAAGCTAATATTCTTCAAAATAGGACCCTTGTGAGTCGATACACTTGTTCCAGTGGAACAAGTGTATCTTTGTGGTTCCCGAGGTTTCCAACATTCCAATAATCGGGCAACAATTTCTGTTAGTTCATGGCGAGTTTTCACATAATGGCCACCTTTTCTCCTGATCTACTTCAATTCATTAATATGCGCTAACCTTCACTAATAAGCGCTCACCTTTCTGTCACCTCTCCTCCCTTCTAAATTCACTGCCTCACACTGTCGATCCTTTTAATTTATCATGCAACAATTTCACCACCCAAGACTTTGTCCCACCTTTCAGCTAATTAAATTTTTCCCCGGTCCATGCTCGGTTCTCGTTGTTTATTGTTATGCTGTTATTGTCTTTTTGTCCTCTTTCATTTTTGTTATATTTTTCACTGTAAATTGGCGCTAATGCTTTATGTGAATAATGTTTAAAAATAAATAAATATATCAATAAATAGGGTCCTTTAGTATAGGGTCCCAAATATTCGGAGGGAGTACCGGGTAAGGTCTAACCAACGCGAGATAATAACTCTCCTTAACCTTTTCATGGGGATGATTTACCACTATTCGTGTGATAACGCCTTGTCCTGCATCTACACAGATGTTTCCTACGTGTTTCCCCAACGTTAAGGTCACGAAAATGTGTGACGAATTGCACCTTTTTAATTTTTATGGTTTAATAGGGAATGTGTGATAAAATTATGGTTTTCATCGTAAATTTTTGGTGATTAAAAACCATTCCTCTCTCTCTCTCTCTACTTAGCGTACTCTTTTAAGCCCTCTCCGGCGACAGAGCGTTAAAATTTTTCCCGACCATCGGGTCTCGTCTTTCTGTCGGCGGAGTTCTCTCCGTCTCTGCCGACAACACGAAGGTTGCCCGCCCCCCTCTCTGATTGGTCTCTCCTCTGTTAACACGGAAACCTGAACTTGTTTACCGACTTGGCAGTCGGAAAGTGCGCGCGTACGTTACCCCCGGGTGGTTAGGGGAGCAAATCGAAAGTGCAATGTGTTGTCAGGGGGAGGGGGGGTCGACGAGATTCGAAAAAATGCGTGCGTGGCTCACACGACCTACTCTGGGATTGAACTCGTGACCTCAAGTGAATAGGGGGGGGAAGAGAGAACGAGAGAGGTTGTGACATGGCAGAATTCGTGTGGTGAGGATAATGAAGGCAAGGGGAGGACCCTGCCTCCTTCAATTAGGAAAACGGTTGACAAACACTTTGCGTCTTTCGGACCGGACCGTCGAGTTCCGCAAGTGTGGGCGTGCTGATGCCCCTGTAATTAGCCCACCGCGGTCACAAAAGGGAGTGTTGTACTATGCGTTTAAGGGGGTGTGGTCCGGTACTCGTGCGGACGGGTACAGAGTTGGGCGAGCTCTTGAAGTAAAAGGTGAACATTCTGGTGTGACTTTTTGCTGAACTCAATAGCATTTGGCGTAAATTTGTGGTGCTCTTTCATAATTTAATAATAGAGTAACTTAGTTTTTCCACGTTTGCTGCCATACTGCATCTTCAAGTGATCAGTGCACAGTAAAACCAGGTATGCGTACATAATGTTGTGAATTTGAGGGGAGAAATTCACCCGAAAGCTCTTCCCTCCCTTCCCCGACCCATAACTCCCTTCCCCTAGTACAAATAATTATGTGTATGCATGTATATATATACACACACACAAATACATAAACGTATATGTATAAATGCGTGTGTATGTATGTATGTACGTATTCTCAAACACACTCGAAAAAGGCTGATAGAAAAAGAACAGGAGAAGAATGTTTTTTAAAAACAGAAAGCATAAAAAGGAGAAACCCTTACTCATATGGGGATTTACCAACGTTGCGACAATCATGCCACCCCCATTAGTTGAAGAGAAGTGATGGACAGGGCCAGTCCTCTCTTCCCTCCCTCTGAAGAAGGCGTCTCCGCCTCCGAACATTTAATTCTTGTACAAAATTACCCTTTTTTGTGTGCTCATGTTCATATTATTGTGTGTGTCGCGCCTCTGTCATCCATCTCTATTATATATATATATATATATATATATATATATATATATATATATATATATATATATATATATATATATATATCAAACTGTGTGATTTTTCGGGTACCAGACCTTCCTGGGAAACCATAACCGGCACAGGGAAAGGATCTGCCCCCCCAACCCTGATGTGTGAATGTTCACATGCCGTTGGGCTCAGTACTGGGTTAAATCTGCCATCACCTACCAAATAGACCTTCGGGTTAATTACTGTATTTATGGTTTATATATATATATATATATATATATTTATTTATTTATTTACAAAAAATATTTTGTTTATTTAAAGATAGAATTAACGATATAGGAAGAAGGTCGTAAAACTTCCAGATGGTACCTGAAGGTAGATTTTTTCTTCGGTAAAAGGTTTTAAAGAAAGAAACTTGGTTCGTATAAATTAAGCAATTATGGTAACATTACGTTACTCTATTACTCCTTAGCATTTCGAAGTTCATACCTACAGGGTGAAATGAATCTACTTAAGGCTTCTTTAGGCTAGAAATTTTTTAGCTTGGGGAAGCGTGATTCCGCAACTTCCTTTATCTAGTATTACGTTGTATATTTGCGGGATTAGGTGCGGCTATTAAAATATACCCGATGGTTAGCTCCTCCCATTGGACGAATCATTCTCCCGATGGCGTACCTAGTATGAGGATTGAACCGTCGATTAATTTAAAATTTAAAATGTTTAATAAATTTAAAAGATAACATTCCCAACTAATCCCTAAAATGTATAATGTAATGGTCTCGTAATTGTAATCCCCAAGTTTGTTTCATTCGTTCGGAAAGTAGAGCCTTTTCAGGCGGGGTTTCACCACGTGTCTCCATCTCATCCTGCTCCTTATGGTCGCCGCTCGCAGACATTCCTGGCCGACACCAAAACCAATAGTCATTTTGTTTAGAGAGCACAAATGCCTGACAAAAAAACTTCTTTTTTTCTCTTAAAGAAGCGATGCGAACGGACTCTCGAATTCTCCCGCCAGGGGGCTCTGCTCTCTATCCCTTTCTCCTCTTCATTCCTCCGAGCAGCAACTTCCCTCTCTCTCTCCCTCCTTCTTTCTCTCACTTTCTCCGTCACTTTCCCTCACCTCGGTCCTCGCCGGGGGTGACTACGCGCGCGCACGAACCGCCCCCGGGTCTCTCCGCGCCCCTCGCCAACCCGGTTCGTATGTTTAGACGCTAATAATAGCGGAGGTAATCGCGCGAGGAGATTACACGACAACATTCTGCCCCGGCATGGGAATGAAGGGAAAGGAAGGGAGTGGATATCGGATGCCGTGAAGGGAAGTGCGAAGAATTGCTTGCCACCATCGCCGTTGCGTTTCCAAATCGAAGGAAGACCGCGCGAGAGTCAATGTCTTAACCTTGATGCCGAAAGAAATTCCTCGCTTCGCGTTTCCAGGTGAAGTTCGTCCGCCTGCTTCAGTTTGGACCAGGTCTACCGGTTCCGCAGCGATGTTTTTTAATGTGCGTAGGGGGGGTCTGGATTTCTAAATTGCGTTCGTGCGTTGCCAAGTGTTTCTCGTATCAAGTTTTGAACCGTGAGCAAATTCTTGGGAGTGCTCATTGTAGCTTATCATCTGGAGAATTGATATTCCTCACGCAAATGATTGAATATTGACACGGTCAAATGTTTCGAAGGAAAGGTTTTCTTTGAAATATTTTTCATATCGTCGATAAAAGTTTTGGATATCTCCACGTGTCTTTTTTATTCGTGTTCGAAATAAAGGAACGGCCTGACGTTACTTTAAACGGATTTGTGAAGTTAATGGAAAACTCTAGAACAACGCATGTTCCTTTATGTCCGTGTAATAGAATGGTTCGTTGATGGTTATAGTTGTTTTAGGAACCCTTAATGAATAAAAAATTAGATTCTAGAATTTCTCGTAGAGGTTAATGTGTATTTTATTGCGGAGGTCGTAAAGGAAAAAAAACACGCCATTACGGAGCTGACTACTTCTTTCCATCTCTCATGAATGGCATTTGGATCGTAAACATTTACACGTAAGAATCATTCCGTTCCTCAGACCGTACCGTTTCGGTCAAGGTTTCGTGGGGCTAAGTAAATTTGTCGGATGGGTTGCCCTGGTTTAGAAACCGTACGGAAACATAGTAAGAAGCTATTAAGGTTCCCCTGCGGCTGAACGAAAGCAACACTTTCTCCTATTCATTTTTCTACTAAAGTGACCTAATTGATCTTGTAATGAAGGATAACGTGTTACACATGAAAATTTTCTCGAATATGAGTGATGTAGGGCGTTCGAATGACCTTCGGGAAGCTAAGTGTACGGGTCAAATCGATTGCGTCATGGGAAAAAAATAACTTCATAAGTCGGTTTAATTATGGACATATGCTCGCCAATAATTGGCATTTGATTTACTGTAAGGAAATGGTTTTTCAAGTTGTCTTGCACTAATGGCTATGAAAGAAATATTGTGATTAGGATAGTGCAATTTTTCGGATATACTTAATTTTTATGTCATAATCGTGCGATCACGTACGTATTTTACGCATGCTTACAGTGGATTGACACATGCATTTGTAACTTTTGTACCTGACGTACATTTCGTAATGCAATTTCTTTTGTGTTGGTGGATTGGTAACTGTTACTACATTAAAATCTGTCAGTGTAGATTACATGTGGTAGTGCAGGCCTACGAAATGCTAGTTAAGAAATTCAGAGTTTGATTTGGATCAAAAAACTCCGTTATGTTGTGACATCAAATTTTATGTAAACCCAGAATTCCCTCATCGATGTGATGGAAGTGAAAATTTTTCCCAATACTCAGTCAGTCATCTCACCTTTTCGTATCGAAAAAGGTTTTGCTAATATTTCATTCATAAATGTTCCCTTTGATGTATCACATACATATATTATATATATGCCCATTCCATATTTATAAATTTGACTTCTCTTTTATTTTAATTGAAAAAAAACAGGAGAAGCGGCCTAAAGGGAAAAGGGTATTTTATCTTACTTGGAAGGCTTAAGGGAGTAGAAGTTGACAAATTCTTCGGGGATGAATAGAGATTAATGTCAAATTATCGTTCGTCAGAGTAGAAAGTTTGACTTTTAATGTAATTTCGTAGAGTGAAAATGGAGTGGATGTAGAGTAACGTATTACACATATGTACTGAGTAAAAATTTGTTTCCTACTTGTATTAATTTACATCTATATAATACCCCGCAAGCCGCCACTAGGGCGTGTGGCGGGGGGTGTTATGTAACCACCCGTAAAAAGGAACAAAGCCACGTGAAAAATCACCACATACATGCAAAACTATCCCCACAGTGGCGTATACACTCATGCAAGAATCCCTTCATCCCACTCGCATGCAAACATATACACTGTCATCCAACTAACAATTACACCTCAAGATGCAGTATGAAATCCATCCAACAACGCGCAAGCCAGAATATGAAAAGCAAGAAGGCGAAATTGCACTACCACATGAACATGCAACATAAAACGCTCTCCTCCTCAAGGATACAGGTTGGGAACTTGACTCAGTTTGTTCAAATAGTTTGTACTGTTACTTGTGGTCGTATCAAAATTCATTTTTTATTTCTGATTTTTAATTTAAATCACTTGGTTACACAAAATTAAATAATAATAATAATGAAATAAATAATATATATATATATATATATATGTTTTTTTCCTTCAGCCATTACTTTACCAATATCTTCGGATTTATGTGCTGCTAAAGATCAGGAACTTTGCTCACAGATTTAAATATTATAGTATTTAAAGAAGGTATAATGATATTTTAACATATTTACAGTTTACTTCAATCAAAAACATGTTCAATTGAACAGTTAGTACCACTTCTTTCAAATTTAAAATCTTCATTTTCAACTGAACAAATCTCTTTGATGTAGTTTCAGCTGTATATTTTGGATTCGTGTATTTAACATTATAAAACAAAATAATGCGAATCAATAGAATGCGAGTTCTCATTAAATAAAAGTGTGTTAAGCGCTACTCGTGTTTTTGTTTCCGAAAGTCGTGGTTACATGATCTCTCCGATCTGTTGCCTGCTAAATGATTTTTGTCTATTTCTGATAGTTTAAATTAATCCAACTGAAGATGAAAAAATATTTGTAATAATTTAATTTTCATGACGTTTGTAGATAAATCACACACCATTGGCTAGTGATGGATTAGATGGCGTATAGTTTGTCATCAATTTGGTTTCACTCCGATGTAAGGCGAGTATCAGCCCGTGAATGTTGTTTCCGGCGATCCCCCCTTTCACCTCTTGTTACTCTCAGCCAGCTGTATAAGGCTCGTCCCACGGGCCGCAGCTGCGTCCACAAGGCTTTCGTTTGTGCGGCCCTCGAGCGGTTTCGGACGAAAAAAAAACCCCTCCCAGGCTCGCAAGGAGCACCTCTCATACGGATCCATTATACTCGCGGGACCAGCTCGACATGTGACCTAACCTTTTGAGAAATAACACCTTTCTCCAACTTTCTCCAGCCTCCTCATTCTTTCCTTCTTTCTTGTTATTTTATTTTTTTTTAGCGGAGCCTAATTTCTTATTTTTCTCGACTCCCGTAAATCTGAAGGATGTTCCCCGGGTGAAAGACCGGAAATTGGAGGGAGCGAACTCTGGGGATGAGGGGTAGATACGCTTCCCTCCTCCTTACTCTCCGCTCACCTGTTGTCGCCCTTCATCGTTCGCGGTTTCCCCTTTCCTTCCAACCGTTTCTCTTACACCCCTCTCCCCCCAACCCCACGTACACAAAGACACCTTCGGAATACTCGAGTCATCATTCCTCTTACTCGGGTCTCTCGATTTCATCTCTTTCCGTCGACAGAAGCCGAGCGACTCCGGGAAGAAGAAAAAGGTTTCCTTCTCCGGGTCGGCGTTAAATTAATGACGTTTTCAAGTGCGGTTACACCTTCAAAGCGCCCGTAGGTGGTTCGGTTCGAGGAGTAAGCGTCATCAACTTGCGTCGTTAATGCTCGTTGAATTGTGTCGTCACTTGCGGTAAGAGTAGGGCGTGCGTTGAATGGAAAGAGTTTAATTAGCGTTTCTAATTAGTCCCTCCCCCAACTCCAATACTTTCAAATAGCAACCTTTGAAAAAATTTTTTTCCCTGATTTTCCATAATTTTAGGCGGAATAGTTGCGAACGGCATGGCTGGTGTTCGTGTTTGCAATTGACTATCAGAATTAAAAGTGCTTTACTTCTTTGTGGAATGAGGGAAATGTTTCATGTTAAAATTGAAGATGAAATGCTGCTTAAGGTGGTAGTTTTTATTGGTAAATAACTGTCTTGTGGAAAATATCATGCTCTGAAGAGTTACCATATCATGTTTTCCTTATGTATTACTCTTAGCTTTAATCGTATTCTACAATCAATCGGTCAGTCAAGAAAGTCACACCTGTATTATTTTTGGCATTAGGTTATGCCTCCATGTCCTTTGAACGCTTTATCAAATTTCATTCCATCTCCTCAGTATTAATTTTATGACTCGAAAGTACGCTTGACACACTTTCAAAAGTTGTGATGTGCTCGTTGTGCGTCATCTTCGGTAATCGTGCGTAGGAGAGCGGATGTTGATTTACGATTTTGGTGCATTACTCGTTCTAGGGCGTTGTGTCAAGGATAGGTTCGCAGGGTCTTGCCCTTGAGCAAGTTGAGGCGGACAGATTTTACGCATCATCAGTTTGGCCGCCAACAAGGAAAATCGGGTGTGTATTACTTTCCTGGAAACCTTAGGAAAATGACCGGTTTATCAGGAGCAATCTGTCTTTGATGAATGTTATAAATTAACTTTCCCTGTGAGCCTATCTCTTGCTCTATCGTGCTTGTCACATATTCGTTTATTTTCCTCCCCGCCCTTTTCTTTTCTCTCCTGCCGCCACATTCACGTCTCAAAAGCCCACCCAATCCACGCTTATCCGCTTGCCTTAGCGACGAAATTTCGGAACCATTCAACTCTGCCATCCATTTCCAACTCTGCTTTCACTAATCCTTTCACTGCGTCTTTACTCAAGGTCCCAGTCGTCAAATCCCTCATTTTTTTCAAATTCTCCTCCACCCAGCGCGATTCTTCTCTGAATGCCGTTGGTACTCTTCACCATTTCGATTTGTCAGAAAATATTTTCCTGCCAGGTGAAGTGTTTTAACTACTTTAATTTAGGCTCTTCTCTTTTGATGCTAAACATCGACTTCCTAATTCTTGAGAATCTCATTACTTTCGTTTTCTTAAAAAATTATCTGAATTTCGTAACATTTCATTAAAATTGGTGGTAAAGAAGCGTAATGATGAGCGCATCGCTTTACCAAGTTATACTTATTATAATAATATTAATAGATATAATAATAATATTGGACTACTGACCAGAGGGTCCCGGGTTCGATTCCCGGGCAAGGCACTTTGGGCACCTGCAGCTCCACCCAAGCTAGTTGATTTTTCGGGTACCAGGTCTTCCAGGGAAACCATAACCGGCACAGGGAAAGGATTTGGCCCCCCTACCCTGATGTGTGAATACGCCGTTGGGCTTGGTACATGGGTGAGCTCTACCATCACCTACTAAACCGACCTTCGGGTTGATTACTGTGTTTTTATAATAATAATAATTTGTATACGTCTCCAGGTTAACTTAGTACCACGTAGTTTTTCTCATAACAGTCTACTCTTAGTGTTCTATTCATTGATAATGACTGATAATTAGTATTCTTTTGGGGGAATGCACTCGGTACCCGGAAATAATTTTCGCGTGAGTGTTCTTTCGGCCAATCTTTGGGCGATGATACATTCTTAATTTGACGCCTAAATTACCAATTTTCCTCGCCACTGCTGACGTTCACGTTTAGGCGCATTATTTTAGTGAACCCCGCGGAGCACTAACCGGAAAATACCCCGGATGAATCTCGTTAAACTTGAGGAATACCGTGAAGCCTAGAAAGATTACGTCTAGACCATCGGTCCGCCGTTATAATTTTCAATTACCTTACCACATTATGAAACCGGAGGTGAAAAATCTTCCACGACAGATTTTTTCTCAGCCTTCCTTTTATTTTAACTCGTGGAATTTTGATTGATGAGCCGGTCGTGCTTTACCGTGTTTGTTCCCATCGAGCGGCGACAGCCAATCGGGGAGGTCTTCCCCTCGTTAACGGTCAACGGTCGTTCGAGAAGGTTGTCGAGGAGGACCGTGTTTTGTCACGTTCCGTCAAAGGACGCCATCGATTTCTGGTCCTTCTTCCCGTCACGCTGCTGCTTATCTCCGTATTAAAAATAAAAGTGTGCCGAAGGGAAACCTTCCAAACGTAAAAGTGTGACATTGCGACGCACGCGTGTAAGCGTCCAAAGTACGCGTTCAAGCACTGATGGGTTCTCGTCGTATAATGTTGTCGACCGGTGAATTTTGAAGGTCGTTTCATGGGTATGATTTCGCGAAGGACTTAAACTAAGACGAATTATTTTTGACAACTTTATCAATAATTTCTCAGGAATCATTGGATGGACCCCACCCCACGCCCTTTTCTCACTCCTGGCACGCCTATTTGTTAAAATTAACTGTATGAGTCAATTAATTATTTTCAAAATATAATTAATTGACTCCGAAACTAGTAAAGGATTATTCCACTACTGCTGCTCATCTGATATTTGACAAAAAAGTAGCATCCAAGAATAATTGATTTCCATTTTCCAAGTACCATATTGCTCTATTAATACGTTTCATTTCGAACTTATGGAGGAAGTTATATTACGTTAACCTTACGGTGAACCTGGTAAAGTTGCTGAAGCAGCAACGTGTTGATTCATCTTTTTTTACTTCAATTCTACATGGTAAATATTTTCCACTAATTTCGACTAAAAATCTCTCTCAGGTTTTAAGCTCTAAGGTGTCGTCTTACCTCATTAATGTCTGTATACGTGATTGATTATACCACTTGATCACAAATTGTGTTGTTTACAAAAGATATTTCGGGTCGGAGGCAATTTTACTTTCTCCGTCGATCGAATGCGGAGAAAGTACTGTGTTTATGCAAAAGATCCGACTTTCCATTTTCGTGATAGCGCCCGCATGTGATGTACGTGCCATTTTCGTTCAATTGATGCTTGAAAAATTCATCAAATGCTCAGCACAAACTATTTATCTACGTTAGGATTAAAGACGACGAGCAAAACTGGTTATTTTTTTTGTGTCATCTCACCATGAGTGCCTTGAACGTTTTTTTTTGAACGTTCCAAGGTGCAATTCCATTGTGATTGAATGTAATGAACCACCTACCATTAGGGTTCACCCACGATTCCATGGTTAAAATCAAATCATTTTTGCACTTTCTATCCTTTGAATTCTATTCATATTTTTGTTAGTGACCATTTTCTCCATGTAAACGATGGTTCCAAGTTCATGGTCGAAGTTGAGTTTCAAGTTCATAGCTTCAAGTTCATTTATTTCAGGTGCCGTTGACCGTGAGGAATTTTAGTCGAACGTTGAATTATTTTAATGGTACAAATTTTCTGAATATAATCGGCAAAAATAATTTGGCTTGGACATGAAAATCCTGGAGTATCAGCATCGATTTCTACACTTGACTTTTCTCCTCTGGAAATCTCTCTCTGCTCTTTAATTCAAATACAAATTCAATCTTCTTGCGTTCTCATTATTTTTCTTTGTTATGACCTTCATCGATATGTCTTCATTCGTCATTAGTTACTACGTCCAACTGATTTTGGAATCCTTAGTCTCAAAAATATTCCCGAATTAACACAATCGGGTGCATTTTTTACCATGGTGTCAGTTTTCCGTTCCAGTTTTTCCAAGTACTCAATTCGTTAGAGGCGTCGTGTAAGGAAATTTAGTACAAAATCCTTTTACGAGGACTCGTGAGCCTAGGATTTATTTTTCTCGAGCTCGGGCTACTGGAAATGGACACGCACGTCCAGATATTTCCTGTTTTTCCCATTGAGGTACCCTGACAACTTAAGAAGCCCCTAAGCCCGAACCTAAACACCGCGCCGTTCATGATTTGCCGCCGTGTCATGGAAGTTGGATCGTTTCCACCAATATTTCATTTGAGGTCCATCTGAGTCTCAGTCGCCATCTCCCCCCACTGCCTTTCCTCAGATGGTCAATTTCCGTGTCCATACGAGTATTCCCTATCACAAAGTCTTCTTTCTAGGTATAAAAAGCTGATTTTAATTATTCCAGGAACCTCACTCGCTTTTAACTATGTAGTACTATTTATTTCTATCCTTGTATACTTCTTTCGTATCTGCTACATCCGTACATCGTTTCATTCTAGTTCTTCTATAACTTTTGCCTCTAAAATTCCTTGTCTTGCCAGTCCCACATTCACTTCGACTTCCTCGGTGAATTTTCTCTCAAACCATTGATCCCTCTCTCATATACGTGTACATGGTGACTCATTAATCCCCTCAACAGTGGCGAATGAGCGGCGCGCATTTTCGTTATTCTTTTATATTTCCTAAGGGATGGCTTCAGTTTTTTCGTTGTTATGAATTATAAAAATAGAAATATAATGTTTTTATCAGAAAGCTAAGAGGAAGATCAGGGCCCTATGTCGAGTTTTCGGTCAACATGGTTGATCAGGTTTTGTGAACACACAAAGCCTCTCCCCCTTGACAATTTCCTGTTCGCTTTAGGCTAAACACGTACCTAACATTGTCTATTAGCGGTTCATCCAATTAACGCATCCCTTATCTCCTATTTTTACCACTATCGTTCATTGGATAACCCACCCAGTTTCTTATCTTTCACTTATCCTTCTCCACGCCAACATCTCAAAAGTCTCCAACGCACGTCTATCATCTTGCTTCGACGACCATGATACCGCACAAAAACTGTAATGCCACACTCCATTTTTAAATGTGTAACGTTTACTTTCCAATTATCCTTGCAGAGGTGATGATAATGAATTCAAGGAGCGATCATTTTTTCCGGGGCCCGAGAGACCTTTTGATGTGTTCTCCAGCGAAAGGCATCACATTTTTCCGCGAGAAGTCGGCCTAAAAAAAAGTATGACACCCTTCGCCGGACGAGGAAAGCGACAAAAATGAGTGGCGAGTGGTGAGTTATGATTCCGCGATGATGAACGAAATGGCGTCCTAAATGTTTGCCAGCGGTTATGGATCACAGGTGCACGCCGATTTATGTGGGGCAGGGCGACGTTTCGGCGGTGCGATGCGGGCCTCCCCCTTGAACGAAAATGAACGATCGTACCGATTCGCGGGATTGAAAAAAAAACACACCTGCTCACTCCGGTCGTACGTCGTGGTGGCGGAGTGGGGGGAGAGGGGGGGGGTTACGTCGACGCGGGACTGTAGGCCCTGATACCCCCTCTTAAGTCCGAGGGTCCCTCGAGAGAGAGAGAGAAGGTGCAGTTGCTAGTCCCCTCCATCAACATCGTCCGGAGTTGCGGGCCGTTTTGTGAGTTTTTTTATTACGCTATCCGATACTCGAGATACATTGCCGCCGCCGTTGTTTATGACTTCCGTAACCATCCATTGGTGGGAAATACGTCCATTGACTGGGAAGAAAAAGGTTCGTGTGACAAACTCATTTTTCAGCCCGTCTGTGGCGTTTATATGGAATTGAAGATATTTATAGCGTTGGTCACATTATTGATATTCCCTGTAAGACTGAAATAATCACAGAGTATGTATTCATTTTTATTGCATGTATGAATCACGTGGGTCGCGGTGGTCTAGTGGGTAGAGCGTTGGACTACTGACCGGAGGGTCCCGGGTTCGATTCCCGGGTAAGGCACTTTGGACACCTGCAGCTCCACCCAAGCTGGTTGATTTTTCGGGTACCAGGTCTTCCTGGGAAACCATAACCGGCACAGGGAAAGGAACTGGCCCCCCTACCCTGATGTGTGAATATTCACACGCCGTCGGGCTTGGTACATGGGTGAGCTCTACCATCACCTACTAAACCGACCTTCGGGTTGATTACTGTGTTTATGGTATGAATCACGTCAACCCCATCTATTTACACCTTATTATTTGGCTCTAAAAGTCTGAAGTATCTGCTCGGAAGCGTGGCATCGAAATAAAAAAAGTAAGTTTAAGCGTAATATACGACTTTAGGAGCTGAAATATTCGTGATGTTTTGCACAAATATTGTAGTCGTAAATTTTGGCCGTGGCTTAGTATAACTAATCTTCAGTTTAGACGACTTTGGTATATTTACGTTAAACCTCGAAAATTATCTAGTGTTTTATAAACTGTCCGTTGTGTTGCCTGCCTGTGTAGTCAACTTTTAATTTATCTCAAATGATTAATTTTTTAAAAGGTGCCTTTTTTTCAGTGTAAAAAAATGATAACTGTTGGCATCCTCCATAAGAAGACTGATATACTAATATATTATTTTTGAACAGTGATCTTAAAATTTAAAAACCGCGCAGGATAACGTCAAAAAAGAGTGGCCCATAATTATGGAGGAAAGTCATAAACTATGTGAACTAAACTTTTCTCGATCTAATGCGTAATTTCATTTCATCGCGAACTTGCCACTATCTGACTTCCACGTGCAGGGTCGATCGAACTCCGTACATTCCTATTTCCAACGAAATTTTCCCATCGGGAGGTATTTAACATGAAAATAGACATTTGGGACAAATATTTAGTTCTTTGTTAAATAAATTCCGAGCATTTTTCATTCGCGAGTTCTGTGTACGTATGTCACCTAAATCCTATATTTAATCCACCGTGGAACCCGAAGGCTCAGTGGCGTGGTAAAAATAAAATAGAAAGGTTGCCGCTAATCAATAAGTACATGACTAACCGTTAAATTCCTATCTTCGGCCAAATGTTTACCAATCGATTGTGGTATCCCATCATCCAGTCGGCGATCTTAGTAAGAGTCGTGTGGAGTAATACTGCGCAGTACGTGTTTGTACATCCCTCAACAGTGTATAGTTGATATCACGGACAGTATAAAAATACAGATGTAACCAAACAAATCTGACGAATCTTGACTTACGTTAAATATAAAGAGTAGCATGGTCGAATTAATACCATGGAAAATTGGAGATTTATTATATTTTATGAAAAAATTGGTCTAAATAATTAATTTGTGTATTTGACGTGCCTCGATCCCTTGACCTTGTGCGCGTTTTGAACCTTAGTATAGGTTCTGTTGAACGTATTCATGGTGCAGCCTACTTCCAAATGTTCACCACAGCGGCACTATCGCTTTTGGCACAGTTGTCGGACATAGGAGTGCCGTGTTTTTTTACTCCAATATTTCACACCTATCCAATTTTTTGTGCAGAAAAAATAAGTGTGACCTTGCCAAAAATCATGGAAAATCGTTACGCCAAAGCAGTGGCTTCCCAGACCGGTGGTGATTCGAGGTCTGCCTTCTCTCCTCGCGTCGGGTGTTTTTCGAGTCAATCCAAGGATTTGGTGATAGAATCGTCATGATAATGATTAGGAAATGTTTTTTTCGTGACAAAGGGGAAGCTCAAAAGAGGTTAACTTAATTCATGCAAAAAGTGAAATTGGAAATGTCTTTACAATGCTAGAAGATTGGGAATTTTTAGAGAAAAGAAGAGGCTATTTTGGAAAAATCAATGGAAGTTTGGTGCTTAACTGAAAATAACCCTGGGACTAACTTACTGCCTATCAGATCAGGAGTATAAAATTGAGAAAGAGAAATGAAAACCAGATAAAATAGGCTTACATACACCGCGCAGTAAAGAGTCCGTAGGTTGGTAAGGATAGATAGAGCTTCTTGTACTGAGCATGAGTAATAGGGTGGCGAGTACCTTCTTCTTTGCCGCCTGTGCTTCTCTAGAAAGATCAGATCCCCGAAAATTACACCCAAAGTTTTGGTGAAGCTGGAGACTTGTAAGGCATCGCCTCGATTTGAGTTCGCATTCTCTTCAGCAGGTCGACAGTCCAGCGCATCACCACTTTTAGACTTGAAAACAATTTTTTCTGCCAATGAAACGTGACAGCTCCAACTGAAAACTCTCACTTCCTTATTATTATTAGGTAATCTACCGGTTAAGGTAGGTTTTTGGATGGACACAACAATCAAATAAACATTTTGTAACTCCAAACAAAACCCCATCCCACAGAAATACACCCATGCAGCTGCAAGCTAATACAACAATATGTGCACATTCACTTTGAGATTACCATTTAACCTGATTGGGGTTCCAACTCAAATCTATAAATTGCCAATCAGTTAAGGGAAGTTAAATTGACTTAACACATCTAAACAATTAGGAGAGTTGAGTTCCTGCACTAGTCAAGTCACAAGGTATTCTCAATGTGAATTTATACCTAATTATTATTAGGTAATCTACCGGTTAAGGTAGGTTTTTGGATGGACAAAACTATCAAATAAATATTTTGTAACTTCAAACAAAACCCCATCCAGCAGTCTACTCTACATTAGGTCCCTCTTCACCTCTGTGTGCTTCTTTCCTCCCTTCATCCCATCCAACATCCCAATCCTGTTCCTGCCCTTTTCTCGTTTTCCAAACATTCTCCCCTCTATTACCTTCTTCAACATTCCACTACCGCTCAATACGCCCTTCATCCATTTTTTTCTGCCTCCATAGGATTTCTCTCAACAAACCCCTCTCCTCACCCACCATCTCACTGCCTTAATAAACTCTAAAAAACCTTCCCCACTCAGTTTGTTTAATTTGGGGATTACATCGAGACTCACTTAATCTCTCAATTATTATATCTATTAGAAAATTATGCATCTATCAATATTTTTCCATTGGTGGTTCCATCAAAAGTTTTAATGACTCTGTTGAGTGACTGAAGGATATAGGCAAAAATATAGAGGAACCAATTATAAAACTTTTCCGTGAAAATAAAAATATCGCTGAGAGGGACAAGATATCGATAGAGTGGGACAAAAAATGAATGTAGTTTAGGTTAAATATAATGGGTGAAAATCAAATCCTGTCGCATGTAAAGGTCTCCGTCCGGTGCATATTAAGTACAATCTCATATGATAGTCAAATCTTCCTGCACCTAAATTAACACTCGCATTCATTCTCAAATACTTAGGCGTACCCTCAATCACGATCTCCTGGGTGAAACATGAACGGGGAATATGCGTACTAGCTAACCAGGATTTTTTAATAGAAAAATCTGGATTTTTTAGAAAAGTATTGGGGAAATGTGATGAAAAGGTTTAAGGGATTAGTTATGTTTCCTAGTTAGGACTCATTTGGAATATACTGCTAGTGTGTGGGATCCTCATGAAGTTGGATTGATTGCCTAATTGGTTCACGTGCGGTGCAGAGGAGCTAGATTTTTTCAAACGTTCTTTGATCAAATCGTATCAAAATTATTGGATCTAGTTTGGGAATCATTCACGGAGCATAGGTTAAATTTCTGATAAATTATTTTTCCTAAATTGGATGTATTTTTAGCAATTATGTTAAAAATTTATTATTTGCCCCACCGTTCTAAGGTATGGGAGATGATGTGAATAAAACTAGATAGATTAAGTATAGAGCAGATAAATTTGTAATGCCATTTTTCCTGAGAATTATAAGGAATCAGAATAACGTTATCCGACCGCGCTAGGGGGGGAAAGTACACGTATGTTGTGTCAGAAGTAGTCTGGTGTGTGATCACCCCCTGCCACACACCCTTGCGGTGACTTGCAGGTTACTATGTTATAAAAAATAATAAGTGCATAGCCCGCCACTATGCTTCAACGTGTTTGCAGAGAACGGTGAATGATTAAAAAATGCAACAATTAAATTGAGCTACGAAAAACGTCCCACTCTGCCGCTCTACTAACGCAATGCGGCGGCATATGGGAGGGGGTGTTTTTCGAAGCTCAATTTAATATTTGCATTTTTAATCGTTAACCGTTTAAATGATTAAGGCCAAACCGTTGTGAAGACAAAGTTAATTAATGTGACAAAGTTTAATTGTAATATTTAATTGCTTAATTGCCATGCGAGGTGGTTGCGTTTTCAGCCACGCGACCGCCGTGTCAAAATTATTGCTCTGTTTAATTTTTTGATGAATAAGTTTACCATTACAATAGGTTTTATTGAAGTGGCGCTTAATCGAAAAAAAAAGCAAATTGTTTCTCGCTCTGTCAGCAGTATATCGCTTCGTGCGTCGCTGGCGCGTTGAAGTGGTATATCTGTCGGTACTTAAAGAAAAAGAACAAGAATAATTCCTAGATCAAGAACATCCGATGAAGATATTATATTAACAGAATGGATGGTTTATGTCATGAATGATCAGGTGTAACCGAGGACCGTGAAATTCCCCAACCGGCTTTTCCGGCGATCTTGTCTGTGGGCGCGCGCTCGCGATCCGCTTTGAGCCACTCCGTATCACCTCCGAATTCGCCGGGCGGTAAGTCGTGACCGGTCGGTCGCACTGGGGACGGCAGAGCGCGGTGGTTGAGATCCCCTCGGAAGCCCGCTCTCGACCGAGCGCCTCCAGCATCCATTTCACCCTGGGCGTCCGTCTTGCGGGATTAGACGCATTCTGCAGAGCGCGGTGGCCGGTGCTCGCGGCGGAGTCCGCCCGCTCGCCTCGGCGGAGGAGGAAGAAGAGTAGGCGCAAGGTGGGGTTCCCGACTCGTGGGCGGAGTTCGGATCGATTCGGTCGCACCGCCGTCCTTCCCACGCCCCAGCGGGAGGTTCCGGAGGAGCGGGGGGGGGGGAAGGCCTTCCTCCCGCGCCACCCGCCCGTCGAGCGTGATTTTCCCGACGACTTTTCAATAAGTCATGCGAGGCCTGCACCAACACCGGTCAGACGGTCGGCGGGGGTTAACCAGCCAGGAAGGAAGCGGGATGGGGTCGGAGGATGAATTTTGGTGATGGATGCACGGTATCCTCGCGTTTCAGCCGAGCCCGGCCACCCGCCGCGGTGGTCCATAAAAATGTCCCAGAAGTTTTTTGAACGGGAAGGTCCGAAAAATTTGAGTGATATCGTCATTATACCCTTTTTAGATTTAAACCACAGCCTACCTTAACTGGTAGATAATCTTTAATAATATTAATGTGGTTTAACTAAATTATTTTCCAAATCCTTCCATATAGTTTGATACCAAGATTAATGCCGTTGAAGTTTTGTTCGTGCAATCCATCATAGCTCTTTCATTAGTGCCCTTAATTGTATGCCTTGCATGCAGTTACATTTAATTATTCATTTCGAGAATAATTTATCAAATGTATGCAATCCTATCCGTCGTTCTTAGAAACAGTAATATGAAAAGCAACAATTCCTATTTGAATCCACCCAGTAGGATCTGGTGCCACTCTTCAACATTCCAACGAAAGATCGTGAGAATTGAGAACTGCGTATGCTCAAATGTAAGCCTAATATCTTTTCCAGGAAGTGGAAGAAGATTGATATTTGTTAAGATTATTTAATAGAATGTAATTTTAAAAGGGATTCCGTGAAATGCAAGGTTATGTAACTGTGCTTTGGAGAGCGGCTTACGGTGAATGGTCCATCATTACTCTGAGAAAACTTCCGTCCTAACTGGCCCAGGACTAGCGAACGGGAAAAGTTTTTTTTTTTATCACAATGTGTCGTGTAAACTTTGGGGCACCATTTCCTATGCAGAGAAAGAGATAATAAAGAAGTTTTCAGCTTATTGTTTTCGTGTTTCTCTTGTGTACGGATAATAACTTTCCTTCAAAGGAACTTGCGGAAGATGTACGGATTATCACAAAGTGACCCAACTCTTTACTATGCCGAGGTGTACGTACTAAGCGTGGGACACATAATGAGAAAATTTTATCGTAAGAGTTAAACTTAAATGAAAGTCTCCCGTGTTTAATGAAATGTCCCGCGTTCGTCTCTTGCGTCATCCTTCTGGGGTACGTATACCCCTCTCTTGGAAACATCGCGGTAAAATATTTCTTTTGTTGTTGCTACCTTGTTAAAAAGTTGTTATCTTTGCCAACTACCGCAGTAATTTTAGTGATTTAAATAAATTTTGCCTTTGAATTTGTCTTGTCCTTGGTTAAATGTTGGCTGCATCCCCCCTCCCACTCCCATTTATCTTGATTTACCATTTTCTGGTCCTTCATTCTCTCGCTTTCTCTTCCAAATTATTCCCTTTAAGGCAGTCTCTTTCTTTATGAAATAGAAATCTCGAGAGGTTTGTTTAGATGCTCTCACGAGTTGCTTCCTGAAATCTAATTTGTGGCGGAGAGGGAAGGATGAGTTTCGAAGAATATTCTCGAGATCCGAACAGAGTTACGACTACTTCCTCCCTAATTGCGACGTCGTATATTTTCCAGTTTTCCTCCTGACTTAAAACCGGAAAAGGGTTCGCGAAATAGATGGTATTAAAGTTAAACGGCGTGCTTAAAAATGTGGGAAAAATCGATAGATTCATGTGCTCAAAATTGGTGTTGTGCCTAATTGAACCAACAGATATTCTTTTCGTCACTTGAACGTTGCACCTCACATTATTCCGGCGATTTCGTTCCCTCTTGAGTATGGGAACGTGTCGTAGTCGGAGGTTAGCATTCATGCTCTCGTCTGCCGCCACATGAACTCCCGCCGTCTAAGCCGGGGGAAAGTTCAGCTTCGCGAATCTCCTTCGATTATGCACCTTCAGTCTACTCCCCGCGGTTAGATATTACTTAAGAGAGGCGGAGGCGTCTGTCTTGCTCTTAGGGATTACCAAGGTCAGAAATCAGAAATTGGAACTTACTGACAGTTTGTTGGGTGTGTACTTGGGGGCAGTGCTTGAGCAGTTCAGACTTTCAGTGACTGACATGGATTACCTATTTATCCGACAGAGGTGTATAGTCATTGTGTCTGTTTTTTGAGTGATTCTTCCCAAGATGCCCTTCAAGTATCGAAAAAAAACTTTAAAAACATATAATTCCTTTCTTGTTTTGCGATTAGTTCCTTTTTACATTCCGAAGGCTTTGAAATCTTTAGGTGGAAAATTTTTCACTCCTTTTCCAAATGTCCTAAGATTTATATCTATTGCAATTTTCTGTTGTAAAATCCTTGAGGCATTTTTTGTGCAATGTAACGTTTTTGACGTAATTGACATCAATCTGTGGAGTTATTGAAATAGTGACCCATTAGGCTATCAATTTATCGATTTTTTATTTCATATTTACCATTGTTATTTTGTATAAGGTCTTTAATTTGAATAGAATGGCGGTTAAATCCCGTTACCCCCTCTCGCAGTTCATATAAACATTTTCATGTCGTTATTAAAATTACAAACGATATATTTAGTGTAGGGGTCGCGGTGGTCCAGTGGGTAGAGCAGTGGACTACTGACCGGAGGGTGCCGGGTTCAATTCCCGGGCAAGGCACTCTGGGCACGTGCAGCTCCACCCAAGCCTTGTGATTTTTCGGGTACCAGATCTTCCTGGGAAACCATAACCGGCACAGGGAAAGGAACTGGCCCCCCTACCCTGATGTGTGAATATTCACACGCCGTCGGGCTTGGTACATGGGTGAGCTCTACCATCACCTACTAAACCGACCTTCGGGTTGATTACTGTGTTTATGGTTTTATATTTATTGTGTAGTAATGATCAGCTAATAATAATAATAAATTATGGGTAATTAATTAATATGAAACTCTTAAGATAATGTAAATGACACTCTTCGAAATTCGGGAATAAATGTTTAATTCTCTTCAAATTATAAGAACTCGACAAAATTTTGAAAATTGATGCCAGTCAATTAGGGAAAATAAAAATTTTAATGTTTCATTGTGCTTACTTAATTACCCGTCCACATAAGGCATCTAGGAGCTCCTATTTTTAGTAATTAAACGGATTTAGAAAGTTGGAATGTAAATGAGTATTTTGCTGAAATGTAAGCGTGCATGCACCATGCGGAGAACAAGAAATCGTCAGGGTTTCTTAACGACGCATTTGAGAGACGCTTGCATGTTGTCGACATTGGTTTCAAGAAGGGAAATCAGTGAGAGCATTTCCCTTAGAGTTGCAGTAGAATGAAAGAATGCATACGATCGTATATCGTACTTACTGCGATGCTCTCTTCCTTGGAGAAATTCCTCTTGAAACCCGGTGAATATTTTTGCAGAGATCAGTATGGACAGACCTGTTGTAACCGGGTGAAGAACTCTCAGACCATAAATAAACCTACACTTAAGAAAATAAATAAAAGGAATAATAAATTAATGCGGTATCGACAAAAGATATGGCGGCGTACGACCCACGAACGGAAGCTATAATGTTGCTGCGTACTTTTCATCGATTTTTTGACGGAAATGAACCTTAGGCACTTTACATTTGAGGAACGCCAGTAGAAACGATAAAATGAGGAACGATCAAAGCGTATCTGTAAACCATAAAGAATAAATCCGGCACAGAAGATCGCAATCACAGAGATTTGCTATGGAGTAAATGAAAAGCCATTTATTGAAAACAAACCATGTTTAGGACAGGAGATTTGAACAATGAACGGAACACATTGGGTGAAAACTAGGATGAATTGAATACATCTTTTGAAAGTATGCTGAAAGACTCATAAAGATTCGCAAAATTAGCAAATGTATAAGCTACATCTCTCGAGGGAGAGGCTTCGCGTTGAATCGAAGTCAATTCGGTGCTTTTGATTTTCCGATAGTCTCACTTGTACTCTAAAAAGTATATCTTGTGTTTTTTTTTGTCTCCCTCCGGATGATCCGAGGTCAACATTTATATCTTCTTTCCAAGAAAAATTTCCTCCGCATAAATCTTGCCGAGCGAATGACACATGTTCCGTATTTGATTCTTTATCCGGAAGAAATGATTCGGGCTGACGACGCTAGGAGTTGGCATTCGGCAGTGTTTTTCCCACATTCAGTCGGAATTCGTCCGGTTGGGTTTATTCGCGATCGACACTCTTCCTCTTGCTTTCCGGAGCGCACTCAACCGTTAAGGCTCCTTGAATGCGGGCGGGGCTCTCTTGGCATTGCCTCTCTTTTGCACGGTCTCGTTTCCGCGCGCCAGTCAGACGGACCCTCCTCGCCCAGCGGTAGCAGCCCCTTTCTAGTTGAGGGGAGTACGAAGGGATTTCGGGAATGCAGGCAGACTTACGTTTAAAGAGCAGGAGGGCTTACGCTTAAATTTAATTCCCTGGCCGCGTTTCGTCGTGTTCCTGGAATGTGTGTTCGATGTTCGCGAAATTTACCTTGCGCATACCTTACACCCGATCCGAAACTAACGTCGTCAATTAGCCAATTACGTTTTCAGCCGTGAAGGTGATGATTCCCTGGTGTCTAATTTGATATGTGCATGATGCACGTAAAAAATGTTCGTTTATTTATTTTTTTGTTGAGTTACCGTTGTATCAAAGGGGCACGTGCTATCATTACGTTAACTAGGCTTTGAAGGATTATTATAAGGTAATCTATCGGTTAAGGTAGGTTCTTAGACTCCAAACAAAACAAAATCGTGCAATATACTCTACATCAGGTCCCTCTTCAGCTCTGTGTACTTCCTTCCTCCCTTCATCCCGTCCAACATCCCTATCCTGTTCCTGTCCTTTCCTCGTTTGCCTAACAGATTCCACTACCGCTCAATATGCCTTTCATCCATTTTTCCTGCCTCCATAGGATATCTCCCAACAAACTCCTCTCCTCGCCCACCATCCCTAGTACTTCCTCATTTGTTTTCCTTTCGGTCCATTTCACCTTCTCCATTCTTCTCCACACCCACATTTCAAAAGCCTCCAGTCTACGTCTATACTCCTGCTTCAGCGACCATGTTTCCGCGCCGTACATAGTTACGCTCCATATCATCATTTTTTGTGGTTAATAAAAAGAATCTTTTATCATCAGCAAACTTCTTCATTGTTGACAATACCATGAGAGAGGTATTATTTTCTGCAATTTACAATAGTCGGTTCAACTTTTTTAAATTTTACAATGGGGCATTACGTAGCTTCCTCACCCTCGTATTATAATAGGACGTATCAAGCAAATACCGTGTTGGTCCAAAGCACTTCCAAAAATACGTGAACTGTTCTACCTGCTCTATCTTTTTCCCTCTTATTTTAATGTTTAGCTTAGCATAGTGTTTTAATAATTAGCATTAAAGGATGGTGTACTTTAATTTCCTTAAGACGGTGATCGGTTACCAGCGCGGCTAGAATTTGGGAAAGTTGTAAACGTCCTTCATTTTGGCATCCTGTTGCCGTTAGGTACTTACGCTGCGTTTCTTTTACGTTGCTATGCCTGCCAACCATTGAATGTCGACGCAGCGAATGTTTTTATCCCTTCCCAAATCCCAACATTCCCCTGAAAGACCTTTTTAATTTTGGAAACGATAGTACACTTAAATTTATGAGTGCGGTACTTTTCGAAATTTTAGCGGGCGAGAGTTAAATAATATTGGAAAAAGAATATCAAAGGTAAATGGATCGATTTATTATTTTTCCTTTGAAGGGCAGGAACGCAAAAAGCATAAACTTCGCTAATAACCTTTCTCTCGAACTATTTTCACTCTTTTCGTATCTTTGGGAAATGAGTAATTAATGATTTTTTTTGTTTTTTTTTCACGCGAAACAGCCCTGGGGCAAAACCATCACGCAAATTGAGAAATACGTCTGTCCTTCACGGCAGCAAGCCTCCCCTTTCCTCGACTCTAATGAAAACAGCAAATTTTAACCCACGCAAGATTAACTGCCCTGTTGACCTATTGCATGACTTTCTCCGAGGTCACGTTGGCAATGAAAGCAATTCACTTGGATCATAAAATTGGTATGATTTCGTCTCATTTTTTTTTATTTCGTCAGTGAATTACGTTTTTTGCAGATTCTTGCCTGAAAATTTACTGTTGTGTTTTTGAATTGGCATCCCTTTCGGGCTATGTAATCTTCTTGTACAATTGTTACCCCTAAACGTATCGTAACGGTTATTCCGCTCTGGTTATGTATCAATGTTCATTGCACTCGCCATGTGCGTGTGCTTCAACCATGTGGACTGCTTAAAATCAAAATAATTGTGGAATAAGTCGCTTTTATTGTAATTATTTTTGTCGTGGTTTTAACTAATTACATGCCATAAAATTCCCTTTGTTCCCTTTAAAATGAAGGTAAGAGTTTAGCTTGGTTTATGGACTCATCGTGGCACTCGTTTCTTCTATCTGGGTAGTCATTAAGGTGGGGAAGTCATTTCGTCGGCCTTTCCCACGCATCTCACGCACTGCTGCTTGGGCGTGGAATTATCTTCCTGGTTACACATGAAGTGCATTATTCCATCGGGTTCCCTGGAATTTAAACTAGTACAACTACGTTCACAGCTAGTCACATTAACCGTTTGTATTTCCGGTGACCAAAAATCTCAATTTCGGGGTAGTTCAAGGTATCAGTTTAAACGAGGGGAAAACGATTCCGAGTTGAAATATTTCAAAATATAAGCGTAATGCAAAATACAAGAGTGTAATTCCGAGAGAAAAAAAAATACAAGCACATTATTCGCACAAGCAACTCGTGCACATTATTTTATTTATAAATTCTGATAGTCTTCCAGTGCTTTCGAGAAACCTCCCGTGATTGTTTACACGAGTTCCTGTAATTGTAAATATTTACGCAGGGCATGGGCTCGCATTATTCATACTACCGGAATTTGCCTTTTTCATTTTTTTTTCAACACAAGCGTTCCGAAAAAAATACTTTTGGGGTTTTGAATTTTCAAATATCATCGTTCTTTGACGGTGGCTTTGTCCGTCCAATCGCGTGATTGTCCAATGCATTCCAAGTGAGTGTTCCGGGAAAGTTGGATCTTTATTTGGGATCCTTCGTGATTAATTATGAAAATGAAGTCGTTTGTCATTCGCTGATAGAGAAAATAGGCTTATTAACGACAGGAAAGGTGCAAAAAGTTAGTTAAATCCAGTTAATTATTACTGTTGTAATATTAGACTTATATGGTTGAGTGGTGATGTAACATTCCATGAGATAGAAACGTAATTGGAATACGAGAAACGTGAGTTTGGAATATTTGGTGATGACAGTATCGTTAAACCGAGGGTAAATATTTATCAGTTATTTATATACATAATCATTATCATCAGTATTTCAATCCTAGGATTGGTTTAGGATTGCAGCCCTCCATTCTACTCTGTTTAATGTCAATTCCCTCAATCCCTGATACTTTTTCTGTTTTAGGTCTTTCTTAATTTGTCCCATGTACATGTCTCTTGGTCTTCCTCGTGTGATCTTTCCTTCTATTTTTCCTTCACGTACATACACGTATTCCTAATCAATCCATTGTGCCTCAATGTGTGTCCAATCCATCCATTTCTTCTTTGCCATAGAGTTCTCCATATGATTCTATCCTCTTCTGCTCTTCTATATACTTCATCATTCTTCACTTTGTCTGTCCATTTAATCTTCAACATTCTCCTCCAGCACCAAGTTTCAAAGGCTTCTATTCTTCGCTGGTCCACTTTTCCAATGTCCAAAGTCTCTGAACCATAGAGCGCCATGCTATTCTTCCCTTGATGTCGGTCGAACTTCTTCTATCCCATGTTATGCTGCTGCCCAGGTAGATGAAGGATTCTACTTGTTCCAGTTTCACCCCTTGAATGGTGATAGCTTCAGCTTCTCTCTTCCGCACACAAGGATTTTAGTTTTCTTCTTGTTGATGTTCACATTAAATTCCCCCAGGTACTTGATCCATAGCATTTAAAGTTGCCCGCAGGTCCCCTGACGTTTCCGCCACTACTTCAATGTCATCTGCAAACTGGAGCATGTTGATCTCTTCTCCATTTACCTTGACTCCTTTGATACCCAATTCTTGTGTTTCTTTTATTGCCTCTTCCAGGTATACGTTGAATAATGCTAGCGAGAAGTTGCATCCTTGTCTTACTACTCTGTTTATTTTGGCTTCCATTTTTCGCTTGCATTGTTGTAACCTGATTCTTGTAGAGGTTATGGATAATCCTTCTGTTCATATACATACTATTCCTGCTAATTACTTTGCGTTTAGGGAGACATTTATGATGGTGGTTGCACTAAGAAAAGTTAAACAAGCTAACGAAGGCGTTTAAAAAAATACGTTTGCAATGGAATAGTTGCCTTAATTACCTTAAGCCGTTACGAATTTTCTGTTTCATGAAATGATTCAATTTACATTTCGTATTTTTTCTTGTGATCTTACGATAATGATTGATGTCTTAGCGTCTCGCCCCATACTATTTAGTTGTTAAACGTACATTAAAATGACGATAAAAGAAGGCGACTTAGCGTACTTCTCCACAAAACCCTTTTTCCAAGAATTGATTAAGGTACCTTTTATGGACTAACGTTATTGGTTCTAAAGATGAGTCGCTTTGGGGTATTAGCAGGAATTTTCGATGTGACTATTTAACCATATCGATATTATTCGGCATGTACTATGTCGAAATGGATAATTTTAATGGACCGATATGTCGATGCTCAAAATAGACGGAGTTGTAAACATGAATTAGGTGAACTGCTCGGAGGATATTCTGAATGTAGATGTCTAATGAGATCGCGATAAAAGAGTGTTCCACGTGACGATAGTGAAGTTGCTATCCCTGCACTTGGTATATGATCATAGGCGATGGGACGCTGTTGTCGAGATTCGATATGGACCATAGTAACCGTGCTCTACAATGCGTATGTATGGATATTTTCCGTCATTCCCAAGAATTATCACATCGTCGATACATCTTCGTCAACTTGATATTTGTTTGTATCGATGGGTATTGAAAACTGTAAATTGCAAAATCCCAATGTCACTTGGTAATCTTGAAAGGATAAATGACCTTGGATGACACGCATACCTGTATTTACTACTTCCGTTGGGTGATCAAACGGCAGGCGTAATATCCGTAGTTCGCGTCCTGGGTTAGAGGACTACTTTTATCAGATACGATTCGCCATTTATATTTCGTTCATCGTGCTTTTACCTCTTCATTTTTCTCACGCGAATGCCAAATATTCAGGGCAAGCGTGATTGATCGGGGCCAGGTTTTTCCGAACTGGGTAATCTCATTGAAAAAAACGGGGCGAGAAACTCGTCGCGCTGGGGGGGTTTAATTCGGAGTAAGTGTCCAGTCTTGTATCGACACACCCTGCCGCCCTCATCCCGTCCCGTCCTCCGATCATCCACCTATTGTCTCCGCATTCCCAGGCTTCGATGGTTTCGCCGAGCGACGGCGGCGAATTGGTTGATGCTCGTTCTTGGTCCCATGATGACGAGGAACGTCCTGCCGGCAGCGAATGCCACTCCCCTCGCGTGCAGTAGCCAGGTGATGCAGAAAGAATGCCGATTCAGAGAATGGCAGGCTGGTAGAATTCGAGAAAGCGGGAAAATTCGTGAATTACACCCTTTAATTTAAGAAAACACGGGAGTTGTCGGTGGAAATAGGTCGTTAGCCCTCGAGAGAAAAAAATCTCATCTTATTCGCAAATACGGCGAGGAAGTCGAGAAATTGCTTACGGTACAAGAGTTTCACAAGCGGTCATTTCCTCCGAAAACGGAATCGAAAACACACCCACGTCCACTTGATGCACATTTGGCGGCAGCCTAGAGGTTTTGTTGTTTCACGTGGCAGTGCTCCATTGGTGGGAAAGAGGCGGGAAGTGTTGCCCATTGGTCAGAGGCCTGTGACGTCATAGGACGTCACAACGACGCGTTATATCCGTTTTGAACTCTGTCGGAGGCTGCTTTTAAATCGAAAAGGTAGCGGACGAACCCAAGCAGCCGGTAGCCTGGTTCAGATATTCTTAAACGCGTCCACAATGATGTCTAAGTCCGATCATCAGTCGTTACGACCTTAATCTCTGGGCATTGCTTCTCCTTCATCTGTGACGATTCATTATTTCATGTTGAGGTAAGGTGAGATAGTCGTAATTACGGCGAACTATGGTAAAATCATTAAGAATCATCCCATATTCGCAAAATGTTTAATTTTGTCTCATCAAACTTGAAACTAAAAGTCATAAAGACAAGCGGTAGCATTTGATTTTGATGAATTCACATGAATTATGGGTCAGAATCATCATGGCGTCAGGTGATTGGGTATTGTTGGAAAGTGATTTGGCGAAGGAAAAACAAAGAACGCTAGCTGCGAGCACTTAATCATAACGAAAGGTTTGCCTAAATCATTTTCAGGAATAATTTATTGTTTAGCGTGTTGGAGAATTGACGGCATAAGCAAATTCCCTTTGACAAATGTATACGTGCGACATTAGTATAGGTGTGCTGCATTACGGCTCCGCTTTTGACCCATTTGATGGCGGTGAGAAGCTATTAATATTCTCGCGCCACGCGTGTCCCGCTTTTGCAACCCTGCACGTCGGCGTGGAAAATAGAAGATAATATTTTTGAGTCGAATTAATGATTCTTTTTATTTTGTCATTTTTATTCCCATGACGACGTTATTGAATGCGGGCGTGCATTGAGGTGGGGAGCATCATCAGCCATTCGACGCATGCGTGGGCAAAATCCAATTAGCGTAAACTTCCATGAAATATTTAGTCTGCGAAATTGAAAATTCCATCGAATTTTTCGTCGGGAGCATGAGCGTCCCAGTTTTATACGACCCGAGGAAAAACATTTGGCGAATGAGTTTACCTTGGGAAGGCAGTTTAGCGTTTTAATTACACCGATAATTAAGTGACGTGGTCTACTGAAATTAAACAACGCCTTCTCTGCTTGTCCAAACGTGCTGAAAGTTTTATAAATTCAAAGGCTCGGAGACTTATTTTTTTTTTAATATTGCGCGTCACATTTTCCGAAGTGTTTAATTCACTTTCTCCTAAATGTGACTAGTATATAAATTCATTATACCCACGGGGTGTGAAACATTATTCCGGGAAAGATTTGAAGAGTTGAAGAGGAAGACTTAGAAAGAATAACTTGAGACAAAACCATTTCTTCATGCCATTGTTCACTCATAATTATTTCATTTGTGCAAATTTTCCGCAATTTAAAAGACATTTGAACTCAAGGCATCGAGATTAGCCAATTAAATCGGCGTAATGCGTATCCCATGCGATACTCTCGTCGTCCGTCAGTAGGTTAATTCGATTTTGCGCGGTGAAAGATTTCGTTCACGTCATTACTGTTCAAATAAATCTCATAATCAAGAGACCCTTACTACACACCGATGGTATCCGGAGAAACAAACCGATTGGTAGAGTTATCAATCATCATATTAGTATTTTGAAAAAGTTAGTTGATGAGATAATTTGCAATATCTAGCAGCATACGAGGTCTGTCATGAAGGTTTCCAGCCATGCAATATGTTGAGGAAAACAACCTACCTAGAACAATAAGGTCTTAGCCCTCTTCGAAGTACTCCCCTTGGAACCTCACCATGTTATCCCACCTCTCTTTCACTTTTTTAAAATCATCAAAGTCCTTTTTCGGAATGGTCATCAGCTACCTCCTCGCATTCTCTTTTATCTCGTCAACGCCAGGAATTTCCTGCTGCAGTTGCAGGGTACTTGCTCTGAGCCGCAAACGATGACCCAGGTTTTTTTTAAAAAAAGGTCAGAAATGGAGATGAGTCATTGGTCTATGGCTTTGACCCTGAAAAAAAAACCAAAGTCTTTCCAACGGTCGGTTGGCGAGATAAAGGAGAATGCGACGATACAGTTGATGACCATTCCGATGAAAAGGACTTTGCCGATCGTTTTGAAAAGTGGTAGAGACGCTGGGATAAGTGTGTGAGGTCCCAAGGGAAGTACTTCAAAGATGACTTGGGCCTCATTGTTCCAGGTAGGCTATTTTTCTCAAAATATTAAAAGGCTGGATGCCTTCCGGACAGACCTGGTTATGGTGAATGCAGTGCGAATGATTTTGAATTACTGCCATTGAGTACGATAGTATCTTTTAACGGAGTCATCCTCTAATGAGTTCCGAAGTGCTGTAACTTCAAAGTGTAACACTCATTAACCTTGACCGTGGCTCGGAACCTGAATCCCTCGAATTCTGGCCGAGTGCTTTGATCGGATTCGATTTCAAATCCTGGTCAAGGTAAATGGTTATTGTGTTATGAAATTTCTGCATTCCGGTGCACATAAGGGGGTGACTCCGTTGAAGTAACTGTCGCGGTATCTCTCGCAGTCCTTTGAATGTGTCTAAGGAAAACACCTTTGTTGACTGTGGCGCAATGCGCTCGACCACGACTACTTGCGGCATTTATGCTGGGTAATCTGCCTTAACATCTGGTCACTTTGAAGGCCCTAGAAATTCACTGTGCTAAGAGGACGCCGGATAGCATGACTGTTGAAGCGCTTGGTCGGAATTCGAGGGATACGGGTTCGAGTCCCGGTAAGGTGAGTGAATTCTGCTTCTCATTCCGCAAATTGAAACATTCAGAAAATTGTATCTATTGCGTTTGTTGGCTTTGTGCTTTTCGTTCAAACTATCATCTTTGACAATTCAATTACATTTTTTTCAATTGGGCCCGATTCACAAGGAATCAGGAAATTCCATCACCTCTTTTACAAGGGATTGATGGCTCTTTATTGTAAATTTTACAATTTGAGGTGCCTTTATATTTAAACCCCACTAACCTAATTACATTTTTTATGCATTGATGGTTACAAATTATAGGTTTTTTATTTTAATGACTCTTCTTTTCTTTCTTCAATTATTTTCTTGCGATTTTCTTGATTGCTTTTACAAATATGTTTCATTCTTGCTTTACGTTGACATCTTCTCCTCTTCACACCTCTTCCTTCCTCTTCCTTCGTCTTCAGTTCTTCTTCTTCTTGATTCGATTTCCCTCTTGTTAACAAATTTCGTTAATATATCCTTGATCAATTTCTGGTTTATGTGTTGTTCAATAGTTTTTATGTGCACTTTGTTCCCCATAATTTTTCCCAAATCTTTCCTTTCTTCATCGTATATTGGACAGTAAAGAAGTCTGTGTATTGCCGTATCCTCTTCCATGGTGCACTCGCAAACACTTTATTTTTCTTTCCCAATTTTCTTTAGATTGTCCCTAAAGTCTCCGTACCCTGTTGATATTTGTGTGAGGTATTTGTTCGTGTAAAATGTTCGCGTTCGTAAAATGTTGTGAATTTATTCGTGTTCGCGGAGCGTCCATTCTTTCCTTGATGTTAGGGTAGAATTTTTTTGGTGTCCTTACCTTTTTCTGTTTTTTTTTATCCCGTTCTCCCTTTTTCTCTTTTTCCCATTCTCATCTTTCACGGTTATAAGAATCTTTGCCCCCCGATTAGGACTGAATGCGCATAGAGATGGGTCTAATGTTAATACCTACCAACCATGCGGCCATTCGTCCTGCGTGCAAACCTTTGCTTCTAAAAATTAGGCACAGGAAATTATTTTGTTCGTAAGAGTATCCTTGATAAAATTCCAACACTCAAAATCAAATTAAATATTCATTCATTCAGAGTTCGTGAAAGGTATTTATTTACGCCACAGGTAAAAACGTGGTTTGCCTTAATCAGGCTGCATATTTTACGTGAAAGAGTCTTCATAATATCACCACCACACGTTGCCATTAAACAAAAAAAATCTATTTTGCTGCAAAAAAATTGTTTATTTTTCTTAGGAATGGTGAAATGGACGAAAAAACTTTGCGAGTCTGCTCAGTTATTTTAGGATCATTTTGTGTAATCTCATCATTCTCTAGTTATTACTAGCATCTCAAATCATTATTCTTTAGCTGGAGGAAGGTGGTAATGGTTTTCTCATCACGGGTGTGCTAATCGAGAGGGAAACCTACTTCAGAGTGTTCTGTCACACAAAGTGGAATTTAAATGCATTTTGATATATTGTCGCTGAAGGAGATTTTAAACTTTATTGCCAGTTTATGCTAAATTATGGCTTACACATTTATATATATAAAATTTATTAATGCACAAAATAAACACCGTTGTTAATTTAAATACCGCAAGAATCTACTCTGAAAAGTGCTTCTGCGATGAAATGTTGGAAGCTGGCGTTTTGATCATATTCTGCTGGCTAAAATGAAATGGGTTATTTATTTCAATCAGCGTTTTTTTTCCACCCGCCCCCACTCTCGTCCTCAGTCCATCCATGACAGCGGTGGGGATTTTTTTTGACGCCGCCTGCATTTGCGTTCAGTCATCACTTTGAACGAAATGTCTAGGGCAAGTAATTGCTCCGTACGTGTGGCTGACACCGAGGGAGTTACCAGCATCCCACTCCACAGCTGTGAATTAGAACACTCGGATTGAATGCGAGAAATAGTCTCCGTAACAGGCCGTGGAAAATTTTACCGAACAGTAGGCGAATACCTAAAGCAAGGTGGAAAATGTCGACATTCTTTTTTTCGTGTACTAAAGCGATGCATACGAGATCCCATCGTACATCCCATTTCAATGTCTTTTTTTCATCGCAAAAATTCATTAAATAAATTTTCAATGGAAATTTGGACGTTGTGTATATCAAATATATTTTTTTCTTAAATACGTATTGTCGATTGGGTATCCCCCACCCTCGCCTCAAAGGTTTAATTATATGCTTAGAGATAGATTTTTATGCACATATGTTACGGAACTAATTACCCTAGTGCCACAAATTCTGGTACTTAGCACCACGTGAATTGGGGCTAAGATGTACGAGGCGGTGCTCAATCCCAAATACCATAACTGGTAATAAAGATAATGATTGATTATGTAAAAATACAGTAAGCTCGATTTAATAAAAGTCATTAATGAACCTGTGGGGTGTTAATTAAATAAATATGAACGTGTAACTCGTTCGTCGTGACTTGCGGACTCTTATAATGTCTCAGATCCCAGTTTCTCCTTAATCTGAGTCTGAGGAAGCATAGGGAAGATGCTGTTGTTATTTGTAATGTAGGACCTTATTGAATTAGCTCCTGGTCGCAGTTAGCACATGCGGGTCACAGGTACTTCCCATTGAAGTCACGGAAACCTTAGCGTGATATTTTTAATCCAAGGAGTGACATGTTGAATGCAGGTAGGTCTCACATAGAATGCAGTGAAGATGTTCGCGTTGGAAATATTCGTCTTTGACTGTGGATTTATAGCCCACCCGTTTCGGTTAGAATTATTTTTTTATGACCAAAGACTTTTCGGAGAGCTTTTACGTATTTAAATATCTGTGTAATAAATGCGCTGTATACAATCAAATAAGCGGAAACTTTCACCCATTTCGAATATTCCATTTATATACGGATTAAATCGCTCACCATAAATCTTGTATGTGGGAATTGATATTGATTGATATTTTATGATAAATTTCCACGTATAATATGAGTTTTTCCTTCCCGAAAAAAGTGGCAAACGTTATACGAAGCAGATTAATCGTTTTCTTCCGGGTAAGCTCGTCCCTTTCAATTTTCGGGCTATGATTCAGCTGCTCAGTGGACCAGGAGTTGCTTCGATGAAAAGTCACCCAGAAATCCGGATCTCTAAACTCTTGGCACGGGAACAGCTCCGCTTTTTAAGGCTTTTGTTTCATCTTCGTTAATAAAATCTGATGCAGTCCATTACCTCTGATAGCATCGTCGGCTTCATGGTCTTTTAGATTTAAAATTCTCATTTGTCACGGGCGATGGTAACGGACGTGGTTGACGGAATGTGCAATTCATGAAAAGATGAGTTAATTATATGAAGAGGAGTGATCAGTCAGAATCTTTATCGTCGAAAATTAATCCTTTTTATATCTCTTTTATGTTAAATTCTCCCGTTCCCTTCTTCCCTTTCACAACCGCTCCAACATTCCCGGTCGACATTTATTTGAGCCGAACAAAACGATTGAACGAGGAGTTACCAAACTTGATTCCAGGGATTGAATCGAAGCTCTCAAGTTAGGAATTTCCCAATTCCTCGACTTTCTCGGGTCCGACTGCAGCATCGTGAGCCTCGAGTTCGAGTCCCGAAAAGGATGCTTATTATATCCGGCGGTAATTGGGAAAGTAATAGAAATTTGGTTGATCACAATTGTTCACATTTAGTATCATAATATAGCTTATAAACGCAGAGGTGACGCCTACACTATTTTTAGTACCCTCCTTTATCGACGCGCTTGTTCAGCGAAGGGGCGAGATTTTTGCTTGCATCGTGGACATCGGCTGCTCCCCTTTGGATTAGGAAACGCTGAGTCTATCATGAACGCCAATATCTTATCAATATTGTGACGACGCAACTGGCTTTAGTATTCCCTGGTATTGGCAACGAGAGTACCTGGGATCAGTCACAGTTGTATTTCTCATGAAACGTTCTCATCTAATCCGAAAGATGGTAGCTCAACTTTTCAAATTACCATCGCCCATGCTTAAATCATATTGATTCTCAGGTCCATCTGGACGAAATATCGGTTAGTGGAACGGAGCTTATTATCGAGTTAAATGCTATTATTGTGTTTTTTATACTATAGCAGCTAAGGTGGAGATAGAAACAAGCTTCTTCAATGCCTGTTGTTATTGCCAAAGGCTTCACGGTAACTACTACTCGTTGAGTTAAAAATGTCTTCCAACGGCTTTGAATGAATCGTTGTAAATGTATTGATTTTTGTTAAGTATTTAGTACATTATGAGGCCAACTTCTGTAGATATTATTAATATTATTTTTGATATTCTACCGTTCAAGGTAAGGCTTGAATGGACAGAGACTGAACAACGTCACATTACTTCGCCCCTTCCAACAGAAGTCATACCTCGATCTTGATTGGCATTCCATGGCACGTAAGGGTGTGGCTCAAACTCAAAAAACTGCGGCGTTAATTTGGAGTCAGCCATTCGATATTATTATTTTACCTGAAACTTAGTTTGGCTATTTAAGGAATATTTCGGGAACTGGGAAATGTGGAGGTAAATTATTTCCGTAAAATAATTCAAGTGTTTTCTGTTTACATTCATCACCGTTGGTGTTCCTTCGTCTTCAACGTCAACTCTAAATCTCAATGTGAGATGAAATGGTGGTATTTAGTGAGATGGCCTCCTCATATTTGCGCAAAATAAAATCTTGGAAACTTCTCATAATGGCGCAATGAGTCACAAGAGCTATGTGATTTCAATTTTTTTTACAGGTATATGAATTAATATTCTTACTTAAACTCGTTTGGTAATACTTCTGCTTAAAGGACGTTGCTTGTTAAGCATCTTAAAAAAGATAAAATGGAAGTCATTTGGATCACGATGGAGTAAGTGTGTCATTAGTGTACAATTTCTGCCCACCAAAGCTTATATGAATGTAAGTAAGTGCTTTTTTCAAATACAGGCGGGCTGGATCAGCACTTGAGCATGTTTCGGTAAATATATACTTATGGTGAATTCACCGTGAATTCTCGTGAACTGTCATGATATATTATTAAGTTTTCTTACCTTTCCCTTTTATGAAAATGGATCAGGTAATCAAGCTAACTTATATTATCTTCTCTCGTCTCATGCGATTTTTTCAGCCATAATGCCCTGCCTAAAGGTTCTCCAAACAGCCTTTCTCTGGCCGAATAGACGGATGAAAGGCCCGCAGGCCATCGGTTCGGTACCACAGACTTAGGAGAATGGTGCCAAATTTCGTGTTACCCCACCACATCGGTAATATCAGCACAGCGATATAGGTGAGCTGTTAGCTGATCATTGCCATTTATATAAGGCAATTTTATTGATCTTTAATCCGAAAATATATTATATATATATATATATATATATATATATATATATATATATATATATATATATATATATATATATATATATATATATTCATTCACATGGAAACAGATATAAGGGAAAGGGATAGGAGCACGTAAAAAAGACGAACACAGGAATCGTGGGGAAGGTGGAATCGAGCAGATCACAAGCGTAAAAACGTTTTCTGTTTCCATGTGAATGAATATGTTCGCTATATATATACACGAGTGTGTGTGTATGTATATGTATTATATGCATATATATATAGAAATATATATACACACGTAGAAATAGATATATAAGGAAAGGGGATAGGAAAACACATAGAAGACAAACACAGGAAAGGTGGGAAAGGCGGATTTGAGCAGATCACAAATGTAAAAATATTTCCTTATCCGGGATAAGGGATATCCCGGATAATGGAAATATTTTTACATTTGTGATCTGCTCAAATCCGCCTTCCCCACCTTTCCTGTGTTTGTCTTCTATGTGTTTTCCTATCCCCTTTTCTTATATATCTATTTCTATGTGTGAAAATAATATTTGTTCGCCGTATGGTGGGATTTTCGTGTTTGAAATATATATACATATATGTGTGAATATATATAAATATATATGCATATTACACGTATATATGCATACATATATACACGTATATGTATGCATACATGCACATCATTGTTATACATATGAACAGATATAAAAATAGTAGACACAATAACAAAGAATCAAGCCCTAGGCGGAGGAAATCTACTTGGGTGGGAATCAAACGGGCGACCACTGAGTTGGTAGGCGAGTACGGTAACCCGCCTCCACCGGGGCCGGCATATTGAACTTCCTTGAACAAAGGGTGCACACAAAAGGACACCCAAATGTAATTTTACGCTTTGGCTGTGAATCCCGAATCCGTTAAGAGTTGCTATTAAAAGTTTCGTATTTAAGTTTTAACTTCCGAATCTCGCTTAGGGATAGACGACATCTTTTCGGAGTGAATGTTACTTTGATTCGCAACAACTTGCATTCGCACCACCGATGATGTTCCCCCGAAGTGGCCGAATTACTAGCATTTCACTATCTCTCCGGGCATGCACGAGCTTGGGACACATCTTCCGTTATTAAGGGCGTAATATCGTTGGGCCCCGCGCATAATTATTCCCGGGCCGGTCCGTTGGAATGGGACCATTCGAGGTCGGCTCCCACCGCAACGCCGCGCCGGCTCGCGCTGCACCGGCGTACTCGGACAAAAAGCCATTACCAACAACACTCGACACTTCGAATTGTGTTGCGGCGTTTCCTGCGTGAGTGTTGAGCGCGCCCACGCCCATGTCCTTCGCACGCCTCCCTCCGCGTACGTGTGTACATATGTAACGCGCCCTTTCCTCTCTCTCTCTCCCTTTCTCATTTTCTCCCCCTCCCACCACTGACCCACTCTGCTGGTTACCACGCCAAGTCCCGCCCGCACCCATATCTCACGGGCGGAAGGGTTTTTGGGTCCTAGGATCGGACCCGTGACTGCTCCACCGTCCGAATCGAATGCAGTTACTCGCAACGCGGCGGAGAGGGACATGGCGAGGGAAATAAGTTTCAACAACCGTTCGATGGGGCCGCCGGAGGCTCACTCTTCTGACCCTCCCCTCTCCCTTTTAAATCCCCACTGCGGCAAGTTGAGGTGCAGGTTCCCCGGTTTCTCGTGGAGATATTAACTCATCAAAATTCATTTTCCGAAACCTAGCTTTATTAAAATAGAAAGATGGTAATGTCGTAAACTTCTGAAATGCATCCTATGGTAAGAGCCTTATGGTAAGGTCTTGTATGAGGCATCGCTGTACCGTGAGAAACAAAATCAGGATGTTTAGTATCGTGCGTGTTCGCTAATAGATATCCCTATTGGAATTTTTTATTTGATTATATGGTACACCCATAGTAATGTTCCATTTATTAAAACAAGTACCTTGATTCTTATAATCATTAATATTTGCAAGTGCAGAGATGATGTTTGCAACCACATGAATTAAAAGAATTCGTAAACATTTTGAATAAATTATCATATACATATGTATGTACATATATACGAGTCACTATTGTTATTTGCTCGTATATAACATTTGGACGGCCTACTCCGAGCTCCGAAATCTCAAACTACATATAATGTGAGTGCTCTTTTACGTGTTATCTATTTTATTCTGTGTTCTATTGTGCCGTCCAAATGTTATATTGCTATCGCTATACATATGTATATATATACACACATATAAATATATATATATATATATATATATATGTATATATACACACACACACATATATATATTTCTTAGGAGGAGTTCTGTTCCTAATTCCTCTTGAGAAAGGTGGTTGGACCACCGAAAATTCGAGAACCAGTGAGTTTTTCCTCTTTTGTGTTTTGGTTTCTGTGTTTGTTATGACTATCAGTGAATTTACATTACACGTTTGTGGGTTTTCCAAAAAAGTGTGTATATATATATATATATATATATGTATGTATATATATATATATATATGTACATATTTGATCAAAATTGTCCTCCTTTGTACAGGACCGGAATTTTGAATATTTGTAGTGCTTTCTTGCGGGTGCAAGTTTAATGATCTTGTGAATTCTCAAGGGCGACTCCAATCACACCGTGTTCCATTCTCCTTATCGCGTACTCGCTACAATTCTTGGGTGTATGTTGCGGAACGTATCGTTTAATGGGAATTGATTAAAATGTCATCCATTGTTGTCACATTTTTCCGTAGCCTTCGTCTAAAGGAACAAGGCCTCTAGCCGCGTAAAGGTTCGAAATTTGACATCAATGGGAAGTTTTTGCTTGAAAGGTATTGACGGTTTTGTTCTGTGCGGGTCAGAATCCTTCTCTTGCCATTGACAATGCGTAGCGAATTGGAGCATCTGTTTGGAGGCCTATGCTGGATGCAGTATAAATTAATGCAAGAGTGAGACGTATGTTACTTCGCTCTAGTTAAGCCACGCTTGGGATTTTAATTAATTCTTCCATCTCAATATACCCCAACTTTAAATTCAAAAAGAAAAATTAGCTGTACCCGAACGCATCCACTTTTGCATGATATACAAGAAAAGATAGACATCTGTGTCCAAGCGTGCGTGTGCTTGTGCAAAAAAAAATCGCGTATTTATTCAAAATATACTAAAAATAATTAATAAGCTTGCATTTATGCATGGATAGCTAGTGTCCGAAACACTCCCCGCCACACGCCCTTACGGAGACCCTCTGGGTATTATGTGTTATTTATCAAGGAAATTGTTACTAGTTGGCAGTTGGCAACATGCCGTGGCCAGGTGGTAACATATATTCAGTTTATATTTATGCGTAAAGATTCAGATTACGTTTGTATATTACATGCATTACCTCGATCCATCAAATTTCGCATTCATTCAATTATCGTATAAACTTTTAAATGTTGATGTTATTTAGGATGAAGAGATTTCACGGTGTGATGTGATCTCAGCAGTAGTAGAAACTTATTTTTAAATCCCTTCAAGAAATAACGCAATCTCAATCTCTTTCCTATGATATCACCATGCGGATAACTTTCCTGGATTCGTGGATGTGTTTATCCTGTTCGATTCCTTAGTTCTCCACTAAGGATTCACTCAATGCTGTATCTCATTGGTATGACGACTCTTGGATGCGAATTAAGATACAAATGGATTTATTTCCAGACGATATCAGAATGAACTCGTCCATAAGTAATTTTCATAGCCTCAGTTTCTGCTTCCATAATCTTAATTAACTTATATTATTGGGGATGCGGACCCGGAAGTCTCCCGGGGGAATAAGCGGAAAATTCCCGTGGATGACTTGCCTTCTGTTTTCCGGGATTCTGTAGGATAAGCCATCTATGGATCCCACCCGCAGGACGAAACTAGGAGGAAGGGGAACGATGTGGCCAGGGCGGTGATATGGCTGCCATGCGTCGACTCCTACGTGTGCGATGCTCGAAAGATATCCTATCGCAATGTCTCAAGCTAAGAACCAATCTACCTAGGGGTTCCACGCCACGTGATTTAAATACAATGCAGATTTTAATTTAGCCACGTTTCATGTTAAAAGTAAGACCTTGATTTAAAATATCGATAGTATGCGTATATACGTTGTGAATACATGGTTCGTCCGGAAAATAAGTGTACTGAGCTCAGGAACGCTCCCGCGAAGGCATCATCGGGAACCTCTCGAAGACACGTCGTCACGGCCTCTTTGACGGCGTCCAAAGTCCCGTACCGCGTTCCTTTCAAACTCCTCTTTATCTTCGGGAACAGAAAGAAGTCCGGTGGTGCCAAGTCCGGGCTGTAGGGCGGGTGCGGCAGCGTTGTCACGCCGTGCTTGGCCAAGAAGTCCGACACCACAAGCGCGGTGTGAGACGGCGCATTGTCGTGATGCAGCCGCCAGATGTTTTTGATCGCTGGCCGGACGCGGGCGACTCGTTTTCAAAGCCTGCCGAGCACTTGGACGCAAAATGCAGCATTTACAGTTTGTCGTTCAGGTACAAATTCGTAGTGGACGACTCCCCTTTTGTCAAAAAAGACAATGAGCATCATAAACTTATTTTCCGGACGAACCCTGTATGGATAACAGTTATCGCTTTCGTCACTGGCGTATAGTGATGTCGTTTAAAGTTGAGAAGTAGATTTGTGTGCACATTGACTCCGGTAGGTGTTGTAAATGTTGTATCGCAGTGAACAAATGTAAATCCGTGTTTTCAATGAGTGTACAATAATCAAGTTATGGGGTGTTGTTTCGACACATATCTCCATTTATTTCGTAAGTTGCAATTTTTATAATTTCTTTTGCGTTTAAAAAAAATTCGGATTGCTAAATTTTTCGATGGTGAAATTAATTGTTTGCTATTATGTTCGAAAAAAATATTTGAATTTTCTACGGTATTTTTGTTTACAATGTATTGCCGTTAGTCATATTTACTCACGTTCATAGTTTGTGAGTGCAAGTTGTACCAAACGAAGAGAATTTCCTTTTTTTATGTTCTAAAAACTGTAAAGCCAATTAAAAGTTTCAGGGCGTTGAACTTTGTAGTGAATGGCTGTGATTAGTGTTAATCTTCGCCTTGAAATTTCTTTACCTTTATAAATTTTAACTTAAATATGGCTCATGGTTAATATACCTACTTGCCTTATCATACGTTAAGGAAGGGTAATCGGAAAAATAACTAAATTTCTTCCTTCATTTTCTATTAGGACAGTACTGTATTGTGAGGTCTTGTCTCCTAATTTGTAACGCAATTCACTTTAAAAGTAATTATAATTTCTTTCAGACTACTTTTTGTATCAGTTCCCGCTCTACAAGCAGCATAAAAATTTAGGGAAAATCATAATTTTAATTCCTTTGGTTTGATTCGTAAATTTGATTAAGGTCACGTTTTTTCGTAGAGATAAGAGGCATGCTCGTAAAGTAAAGGCCGTTTGGTCACAGGAAAAAATATACTCATATGAAACACATTTTATTGGCACTTTTAGTTACAAGTTTAGTAGTCTACAAACCTACTACCCTTCTCTACATAATCGCCGTTCACTTCTAAGCATTTTTCGTACCGCTGCACCAGCTTCTTTAACCCCCTGCATAGATGCTCGCCGCCTGAGAGTTGAACCAATTGACAACGCCGTTCTTGAGTTCCTCTTCGGTTTCGAAACGCTGTCCACCGAGCCACTGTTTCAAGTGCAAGAAGAGGAAGAAGTCGTTAGGTGCAAGGTCTCATAATCTCCATCTTGTTGGTAACGACCCAAAAACTGTCGCCCACTGGACATTCTTGGCTTTTATGGTGGTTGGTGAGCATTTTCGGTACCCACCTTGCACAAAATCTGTGGTATCCGAGGTTTTCCGTGACAATATTGTAGGCAGTAGTGCGTCCAGGTTGAGGAAATTGTTCAGCCAGGCCATTAATCGTCAATCGACGATCACATCGCAGTTTTTGTTCCACTTGCGAATCAATTTCATCGGTCAGAATACTGAGCCACTTCGCTCTTTGTCATGGACATTTGTTCGTCCATTTTTAAAATCACGGCACCATTGGCTAACCTTTCCGTCACTCATAACTGTAGGTCCATAAACTAGGCATAATTCCTGATGAAGTTCAGCGGCCGCCAATCCTTTTGCATACAAGAATCGTATGACAGAACACACTTCACAGCTGGCGGGATCAGCGATTGTCGCGGAGGTTGTTGTTTGCATGCACGGACAAACAAACGCTTCTGAAACAAAACAAATGCTGCTATAGCTTCTCAATGAATCAGTAGATGGCCCTGCAGGAGTAAAGCTGTGTTCTGAAGCGTCAATATTTAAATATAAGCAAACGGCGCTTATTTTATGAATATGCCTAGTAGTTATTCTATCTATTATCGGCAAGTACATTCATTTTCATTTTTTTCTGCGTGAAGATACTCCCGGTACACTCCTGGGTTATGAAATTACTTGTCATCCATTCACATCTCGTTGTCCATACTACGGCAGCTGTTGCTCTGTTCGATTTGGCGTCGCGTTCAAATTCGAACGAATCGCGCCGTCCTTGATCCAGTCCGCCGTTCCCTCCGCGTCCCCCTCTCTCCGTCCGTAATTTCGCTTTTTCATCTCAGAATCCCGTCCATTTGGCGTAAGAAAACGCCCCGGCCCTCCTCCCCCATCGCGGGACCGGAGTTAACGGTACCCACTCACCGGGTCGATCGGGCACCTCGGACCTTATCCAGTCAGCGGAGCCTTTCGACGCGGTTTCGGACGTGGGAGTCGAGAAGAAACGCCGATTTATCTTCGCAAAGTGTCCTGCAACCTTGATTTTTTTTCTGAAAATTGGGGAGAGCCGTTGGAGCAGATAAAAAATATTTTCAACCCATCACCGTGGAATAAGGAAGTTCATGGAGTCAGGAGGGTTCGCACAATAGGGTTGATTTGCTGTAGAACCGCGTATTCGGGGAATGGGTCGGAAATAATTCTCATACGTATGTTATCCCAGTATCATTCAATTCGGCGCTTCTTTTGTCAGGTGAGCCACGGGTCGTGCGAAGTGGCGCTTCTGGTTCTCAATTCCATAACTTTTCTATCGATTGGATTCGAGTGAAATGGAATCCACTGTTATCATATATGTAAGGGACGCGCTATTCCGTTCCTCGGTGTAAAAGGTGAATGGGTTCAAATTTGACAGCATAACCGCGGTTTATTTCCCTCGAAACGTAACGGGTTGAAAAGCAATGGCTCAAATGGTTGGTGCAAGGATTGTTACTTTAGCAGATCCCATTCCTTGAAAATCCAACCTCTACAAAATTATGCAACTATTTCGAATGACACGAAGAGCCTTAACTGTTACTCGTCTCTCCTAATATTTACACGTACTACCACTAAACGTATTAATTAAAGGCATCATAGGTGATTAAAGTTGGGAGTATATAACCTGGGTTTTGTTGCTATTGCTAAGTTTGTGGTGGAAGTGCATCTAAATCCGACATTTCTGGAGTCTTTATTTTATCCGTGAGATCCATCCTGCCAAACGGTTGCGGGATCCGACTTATTCCTTCCCATAGTAAACTTGAGAACATGTGTGGTTATAGAAACCAGTAATATCTCTAGTCCCTTTCGTGTTTTGAGGGACTCCTAGACCTACCTCTCCAGTGAGCAGCCCTCGTCATTAACTTTCTTCACCTAGAAAACTTTCTAGGCACTGATGGAATTTTTTTAGCTTAATTCAATTCCATAATTATCACTTTCTCCGATGAATCGAGAACATGGTATCGTTTTCTGATGCAGAGTCATTTCGCGCTTTATTCCATTGCAAGGAGTTTTTATTCAGAATATCATCAAAAATAATTATTTCAGTGTAATTATTATTATATGCAGGTAGCGTACTTGCGTTTTTTTTAATGAATACGGTTGCTACATTGAGAAATCAGACTAATATTATGACGATATTGGTAAAAATTTTAGAAATGTTTTCATTTTCAAAATTAAGTTTCTTAGAAATGCCGGAGTGAGTTTTCGTTTGAGGGAGTCTGTAAATTATGGTAATAGTAAAGTTTTATTGCTTACAAAAATTAAGATTAGCATAATTCCGGGCGTCCTAGGGCGTCTTCACTGCAAAAAATCATATATGATTATTTTTTTATGAAATCCTGAATTTCCAATAAATAGTGAGTATATTGTAAGATTAACGGCTTCAAGACTTTATCGAATAATTTAATGACTAACCGTGTCAGGACTTTATCTGGACTTGTTAAGTATTTTAATGAAATTTAATGGATTTCAAATTAATTTATGTTTATATTAATTATTTTATTCATATCAAAGTTATTAATGCGTTTCAATTTTTAAATTATATTTTTCGCGCAGCTGCAACTTTAAGTTTCCATGAATGAAATTCGTTTCATGGAATAAGTTCACGTACGCAGTTATATCGTGCATCACGCCTATGCGGGATACGAGCCCGAGATCGTGTGGATCGCATGGGAGAAAAATGATAGCCGGAGTGAAAAAATACTAAGTTACACGTTAAATATTTTACAAGCACATATTCACCCGATGTTTTCATCTACTGGTAGCCAATGTCTGTTCCCATCTTTTTGTGTAAACTTGTTAATTGCATGAGTTGTATTGAAAAATCATTCAAAATAGTTTAGGAAAAAATCCCTATTTTGATAAGTCCTAAAACATCCAATTAGTTTAGTTAGATTTTTCACTTCTGGTGTGTAATAATATTTGTAATACTTTTTGTCGAAAACCGTTCATAATTTCTTTGTGCTCGAAATAAAAACTGCTCATGGACTTACTGAAAATTTAAGTATGTTACAGTGATAATAACTATGTTAATGTGTTCTCTAAATTCAGTTATTGATCTACTCTCGTGTATCCCTTGATACCAGTGCTCATTTTGTGAAAGTCATTGAATTACGTTATCTGTGCCATCTTGTTTCGATAACTTGTGTCCGTACATTAGCATGAGTCAGGTATTGCGGAACGGTATTGTTGTTTAACATGTCGGTCCCAGATGATCTAAGCATGAAGATAATGGACATTTATATTTTTCGAGTTAATTACATGGCTGTGGAAGGAACTGATAAAATGGAAATATGTAGTGGACGAGGAAAAGGTAGAGAGAGAGAATGGAATTTGGAATTTCTTCATAAAGGGAGTGATATTTATCAAAAGCTGAAAAAGGTGGAGCGGAGATATAAATTACATTTTATAAAAACTTCCAGGGAATGAATTGGATGATGATTTTTTCTCAGTTTTTTCGTAAGCCATTGATATTAGGGCGGGTTCAGCGTATAAGTCTTACAAAGGGAGTGTCCAATTAACCGAGTTTTCAGATTCTGACAGTAGTTTAACTGAAGCTAGTATTCGAAAAATTGTTTACGAACCACTCCACTTAATTAGTTTATACGTCCAATAGTAGGGAGAGCAAAGGTATTTTATATCTTTTTCATTCCGTGTTCATACCTTTAAGATGGGGTAAATTCATATCTGGAAGTTAATATAGAAGTTTGCAGAATTGGATCCATAATCTTAGGAATTTGATTACCTCCCGAGTCATTTTTTTTCTGTATTTGTATTGGAATTTATTTTTTTATTAACTTCCAGTGAGTCATTGATTTTTTTATTGCAAAAAGTTTGTTTAATTATTATTTTCGTCTTTTGTAGATATCTTTATTTTTGTGTCGCCATTGTCTTCTACCTATTTCGGTTTCTCTATCTCTTCGTTCAAATTGATTAAATGAAAATTTAAAACCGAGTGTAAAAAGTAGTTGATCTATGTGTCTACCGTTGGAGTATAAAAATACTTTGGTTGTCATATAGCGTGATGCAGATGTCTGATTTCGTCGAAGTGGAACATAATTGCCCAAATTCGAGGCAATGAAAAAAGACTCTCGCTCCCTCTTATCTCAATTTCTCGCCGTGATAAAGGATTGTAATACACTCGATGGCATCCGGCTGGAATACTCGGTAATTAATTCTGAATGAAAAAAGAATACTAGGTATTTTCCGCAAACTTTTTTACTTGGTACAGATAGTTTAAACGCATAGGCGTCGTCCTTAAGTACCTGAGGATGACCCCTATGCTTTGAAACTATTCCTCAAAAGTTTGTGGAAAATACCAAGTATTCTTCTTTCATTAAGGATTGTAATATAACTTATAAAAATTAAATCTAATGGGAAATCCTTTTTGAGATTGTTTTCAGGACAAACTGTGTTTTTTTATGGTAAACATGTTAATAACGAAGTGGCACAGGGCAAAAATACTTAACCAGTTGTTTGTGAAAAATTATCATTTCGGGTCTATTGCCCTTTGGAGTTGCTAGTTGGAAATATAATTATTAATCCCCCGAATATTTATTTTAAATCCTTCCGGTCGAGAATTAGAAGTTAACAAAAAAAATAATCTTGGAGCATTTGAATCGTCACGAATTGGGAATCATGCTGCAGGGGTACAATTCGAGAAGAGTTTCAACGCTGCCCTCCACCATTCGAGGGATGTAAAGACACCGAAAGGATACATAGTTCGTGGACTCCGTGTCAATTCGTGACCTCAGGAACCCTTTAAAACTCTCCGTAACCGAGATCCCTACCCTCTCTCCCTTCTTGTGCGAGGCTGTGCGTGACCCGTCCATTCCCCCAGCCCCATTCCGGGACCTCGAATGAGGAAAACTCAAACCATTACAGACCCACCCGGGTCTTTTTTTTACCCCTAAGGGTATTATCCAAGTCTCGAGCGAGAAAGGGAAAAGAAAGTTCTCATGCCATATGGGAGCTGCTTTCTTTCCCACTCTGACCTTGCGTGGCTATTCGCGGGCCAAATTCCGGTTAACTTTTAGGGAGAGAGAGGAACTTTTTTATTTTTCCCCGAAATGGTTAGTGGCCTTATTTCTCGGCTTCCTTGGGCCTTAGGGTAGTGAGTGGGTAGGGAGGGATGTCTGCTTAGGCTGAGAACAGCGGATTTTGAAACATTTTCGTAAATACTCGTACATAGATACCCTTGATAATATACACTTCTTTCCAACTGCTATTCTAAGTGATGGGAAAAAAATAAAAAGGGTCAATTTTGCATTGTCTTTTGACTTGACAAATTATCAGATGAAATATAAGGTTACCGAGACTTATCCTAGATTCTTATTGGGATAATTTTCGTCCTGCAAATAATATAAAAACGTATTAGGTCTGCATGTAACAGCGCACGTCATGTTCTTCAGCGTCATGTTTTGCTTCCTATGATTGTCCCGAAATTCTGAAATTTCTGAGTTGAATGTTGAAATTAAAAAAAAATCAGTTGGATCGAGTGTTTTTATATTATTATAAGATGGCTAATAAAAAACTCGAAATGTATTTTATATCTCGGTAGGTATTACCGAAAAAACGATGCTTGAAATATTTGGTGGTGTTTTTTCCCCCCGGAATCAGTGCTCAAGTTGACACGGTGTGGAGGAGTGGCAACAGAGTGAAGAAAGGATGAAAAATAGGTAGTTTTTCTCGAGTAGTTTCTTGCACGCATTTGACCAACCCCAGTGGTAACCGAAAGTAATATTCAAATGAAAAATAAAATTTCTTCGAGCGCACGCATGATATGTCAAGAACAGGCCGAAATCTTGCTGATTCGGTGACGGAAATCACACTTTGCGATTCCAGCAGCCCACTCAGTGATTCTAATTTCGTTATGTTTAGTTGAAAAATTCATCAAAGGCCGCGGATTTGATGTCGTTGTCGATAAGGCTACGTTTTTGACACTCTCATTTTTTTTTTAACCTTTCCGGACGAGAATGAAACCATGTTAGATGCTTGTCTTAAAATTTTTAGTTGTGTTTATATGCATTCTTTTGTGTTGCTTCCTATGTTTTGAACGAAATATTGATTTTGTCTCTGAAACAGAGATTAAAAGAACTGAATTGGCAGGATTCATGATGGCATTGTCTGCTCGTATAAAATTGATATCATGACATGCAGAGATAATTGAGTTATACTGAATTGCGTTCAATGCGCAAGAGTGGTTTTTGTCCTCTTGGAATAGTATTAAAACTCAGAAAGGCTTTGTTTTCTCATTTTCAAAGTTGAACGCAATTAATTCGTAGAATGACGTCACCCTGTGTTGGCAACGGAGCAGACATTACATTCCCTCTGTTTGATGTTGTTACATTGCCACCATGTGCTGCGGCTAGCGAGGGTAGGTTAAAAGAGGTGATAATTGTATGGTTTGACCTTGATGAAGTAAATTTCCATGCCTATTTTACAACGTTGACGTCTCGAATTCTGCTGTCAGCGTAGAGTTTCTTGCTTTGCTCGGTGAACAGATTTTAGCCTTTCATTTCTTTACAGATTGCGCCAGGGATATTATTACTCTTCAGTACCTACATGCACTGTTTATTCTCAAACAAGAGACCTTGTTTGGAAAATATTCTAGGAATCACTTTCGGGGGATCCATATTCATAGGTAAATAAATGGAATAGTGCTCTAGGTCCTTAACGTATTTATATGCTTTTGCTCATAGTTAAATGAATGGAGAAGGGAAAGATTTTGAGATCCGTTTTCTAAAAAAATTATCGAGATTATTAAATTCAGCAATATTATTAATAAAACCGTGTTTATTCGAAATTACGTTTATAGAAGAACCTTCAGAAGATAATGATCATGTTCTACCATGGATTCTAACTCGCGGTCTTTGGTGAAATCGCCGATTCAGCTTACCACAACGATTACTCTACGATCTCCGCAATTTTAGTACTTGGTTATTTCCTTTGAAACTTATCTGACTAATGAAGAGCTGATGCAACCTTAGTCCTACGGAATCGTCGTCTCCAGTTTGTTACAATACAGGGTTCGTCTGGAAAGTAAGTGTACTGAGCTCAGGAAAAAAATTTATTACACTTTTACATATCTTAAGCTAATATTCCTCAAAATAGGACCCTTGTGAATCGATACACTTGTTCCAGCGGCGTTCCCTTTCCTGGAACGCTCCCGCGAAGGCATCATCGGGAACCTCTCGAAGACACGTCGTCACGGCCTCTTTGACGGCGTCCAAAGTCCCGTATCGCGTTCCTTTCAAACTCCTCTTTATCTTCGGGAACAGAAAGAAGTCCGGTGGTGCCAAGTCCGGGCTGTAGGACGGGTGCGGCAGCGTTGCCACGCCGTGCTTGGCCAAGAAGTCCGACACGACAAGCGCGGTGTGAGACGGCGCATTGTCGTGAAGCAGCCGCCAGATGTTTTTGATCGCTGGCCGGACGCGGGCGACTCGTTTTCGAAGGCTGTCGAGCACTTGGACGTAAAATGCAGCATTTACAGTTTGTCGTTCAGGTACAAATTCGTAGTGGACGACTCCCCTTTTGTCAAAAAAGACTTATTTTCCTAAAAACTTATTTTCCGGACGAACCCTGTATCCACCCGCTTCAGGTAATTCCAAATATTTATTCGGTATTCTCTCTTCTGTCGTACCCGTTAACTTCCCACCATACTCCTCAGATCACTTCTCCATCCATCAACTTTTCCTGTCATAGAATTTTCTCCATCTTTCCTCCTCCTTTCTACTATGCCCAATTTTTTTTCTAACCCTCCCCATATCCAAATCAATAAAGCTTCCAATCTAAATTCATCTTTTTTCCTCAAAATTCCGTAGTTCCGAACGTCAAATAATACATAATAACTTCGAGAGGCGAAAACTTTCTTTCGCGATTCTTTTAAAATTATTCATATTTTATATTTTATTATAATTTATTTTATTAAATCGACACGCTTCAAATTACCTACGGGAAATGTCTGTCACCGAGAGGAGAGGCGGAGACTTCTTTGTAAATCCATTGCGAAAATGCCGACTGCGTAGTAGCTATCGGAAACCAGTCTCCTGAATGCTGCAAAAGCTTACGCTCAAAATTCTCCGACCTACGGGGAGAGCATCCTCAAGAAGACATGAATATTAGAGAGCAAGAAACTTCTCCACAGGTTTCTATATAAAAATAAATCCAGAATGATATCTTCCCTGCTATTTCTGCAACGCTGCAGAGAACACCGGAACAATTCCAAACTGTGTCAAAGGTGCACATGATATCAAACCGGGCTCCGGGGAATATACACTGGATCCTTGTGCTGAATAAGAGGGACTAAAATAGAATGCTATTGAACTTTCCGGGTGGCGTTCGAAGCCTGGAGTTGAAATAAAAATGGCAGTACCATGTCTTTTTGGATCCGTGTTTCGAAAATTGTTTGTCGCCGAAAAACATACCCACTCAACGCCATTCATTTGCTGTGTTTTGGGAAGATACGGGTACGTTCTTTTTCCATAACTCTCAGTTTTGCCCTTTTATCCGTCCTATTTGTTCGAGGTGGAAAATTAAAGAATATGAAATGGGACTTTTTTTTTAATGTCTCCCGTTGACTTTTCAACTGGGTTTGTATGCCAATATTTTTAAATCTCGCATTTACGTCGTCAATCTCGAGTTCGGGATCATTAAAAACGGTGAAACCCAAAAAAAGTGGAAGTTTTGACTTAAATTTTTAATGCTTCTTTCTATATCTCCCTTTATCTTTTTTTTCTGTGGTAATTTGTTTTTTTTTCAAGTCAACAGGTGTGCATGACAACGGAGCAAGATTCGTGTAGCCATTGTTGGTTTTTTTTTTAATTTTTCGCTGATTCCAGAACACTTTTATGTTTTGTTTTTCCGAGCTCTCAAAATTAATCCCGAGAGTGATTTGGAATGAATTAATGGCAATATGTCGACACTTAAATATTTTCCTACACGTGGGGTAGTATTCTTCACATTTCGCCGCTAGCAGATATGGAATTCCGCGTGGGTCGATAAATCGATAGTATTTTTATGGTTAACGTTGAATTGGGTTGACATTTGTTAATCTCGATTCGTATATCGATGAACTGATAGTCTTATGTTGTGGTCTACATTGACATTTCTTAATCTCAATTCATCGTAGTAATGACGAAGAAATTCCATTTATGAATCCCCGACATTCACTTTTAGCAGCCAATGAAATCCATCAGGATCATGTTTCGCTTAAAAAATAAATGGAATGTGGTAGTCACCCGCTCGAAAGCGGTGACGAATTGATATTTTTGGGTGGCAGAGAGTTATTTTTAGTCGAATTGAGGCTTTAAAACGCAAACTTTAACGTGTATTATCATTGAATATTTGGGAAAAATCATGATTTAAGATTTCCTTCCCTGCAGAATCACTTGCTGTCGTGCTCTATTTTATTATTTTATCGCTTTTCTCCGTTGCGTCCTGCTTCCCAATTAAGATTACACTTCCATTTAATGGAGTGGCGATTTGTCTTTGATCTCCCAATTCTCAGTGCGTGTTGCATTCAGTTATTTTCCGCTGGCTGTACATTTTGGATGGTGATACTTTTTTTTATTGTCTTCTGGAATACAACGAGCGTCCTTCTCGGAGAACATTTTCACTAAAGCTACGTGGTGGGCAAAAACGCGAAACGGAAAATTTTTCCCGCGGATCCGCGTTCCTGTGGAGAGTTTCCTTTGATAGGATACACATCACCCGTACTTGATCCAAATTCACATCCTTGCCTCGCTACTTTCTTTATTCTTGCTTATTCTACTCATCTAAATACGTAAATGTGGACACTAGACGGAGTTCGCTTAGAAGCGATTTAATCTGCTTGTGTTAGCATTTTGAGGTGACTGACAATTCAAGGTTTTTCTAATTTGCGTGAATTTTTCAAGGATCCTAGTAAGAACAAATTGATTTTCTGAAACTTATTGTCAGCAGAATTGATTTTAAGGGTTACGGGAACGTCGGTCGCTTGGTCTTTTCAGAGCCTAATTAGAGTCCGCCGGTGAATAAGATCCAGTCTAGAAGGGCTTATTTGGTGACATCGAGTAGGCTCAACGTCGGTCAGGCCTGTTCTTTGAAAATTGTTCGTTAAAATTGTGTCACCACGATTCTGGCAGAGCTGGACTGGGAAATAGTGGGAAAGAGAATATGTAACCCTACCTACGTTTGAAATGAATCGGAAGACTAAAAGAGGTAAGTCCAATGCGTAATCAGTAATTCGTAGCGCAAAGTATTTTTATCGATCGGTGGAGGTGTGTATAAAATTGGAAATGGATGCTAGAATTTATATTTACAGGTGCTTCTTTTTCCGCGGAAAAAAAACACGATAGTAACGGCTTTAGAGAGGCACTCACCACTTTTTTCCAATCACTTAAAGCCTCCCACTCATCCTCATCTCAATCCATTTGTGCTCGCATCCCCCTCTCATAAACATTTCCTTCGGAGGCTTGCGAGGTAGGTTATTTTCGTGGGCTTAAATTTATTTTCTGGCGAATACAAAAAACAATTTTCTGCGAATGGTCTCAATCCACGTACGAGTTTTTGCCATGTGCCACGAGTATCGATCACCAAATGGAGACTTTTTGGCGCCACGCCCCTGTGCGATTAGTATTCGCGCTCACGCACGGGAAGCAAGTTTAGACGACCCGGAATTGTGAGTTGACTCCCTTGCGAGTTAATTTTTCTCCGCGAAACGAAATTATTTTCAGCAACTGCTCTGGCTTTGAGGTAATCCGTGGGATTTCGCCGCTGTGATCCCTTCCCCCGCAAGATGGGAGCCCTGATCACGATATTGATCGCGCACGAAAGACCATGAAATGGTTTTTGCGCGCTTTGAGGTTTCGCAGTGCGAACGGAAATCCCGCCCATACCAGATGTTATCGAATCTTCGATCATTGCCGTCATTTTGTTCTTCGATAACCTAGACTTCAGCGTTCGTAATTGAACCGTAATGTTTATCGGAAACGGACCATCGTTCATTTGACTCGAGCCTTAAATTTATTTATAGATTTGACGTCCAAATTATTTGAGACAATTCTGTACCTCACCAACAATATATAAATCAAAAGCAGAAGTAGTAGGTATTTTTTTCTGGAAGACGAGACGAATATAAAAAAATGTGTGCTTTGTTTTCTTCTTTATAATTATTATTTATTTGTATTGCATTTTTTAAAGTTATCATCTTGTGAACCCGTTTAATGGTAACCATCCCATTGAGAACTTGAATCTTCACGACACTTGGGAACGAAAGTTTTGGGGACTCGACTCATAGAAGGACAATGTTGGATGGTATTTTTACTTCAATTATTACGTTTCTTGGGAACAGATTGGTTTTAATACACGTTATTTCATGCGCCTCAAATACGTATTAGCGGCGAATCAAATATTGAGGGTCAATCAATTAATGGCGCCGCGGGAAAGTGGTGCCTCAGAAGGAAGGCGAAGGTGAAGTGGGCGGATTGAGTAATCGATGAAGACGTTCCGTGAAGAGCAAGTAAGGAGAGAAGCCAATGGAAGGTTCCGAGGGAAGAAAAAAGAGGGGATGAACTCCTCCTCATTTGGAGACACAGCAGCTCGTTAGTGGCCCAAAGAAGGGGTAGAATGACAGAGACGTAAAGGAAGAACTAATGAGGGAGACGAAAACGACAAACAAGAGACTTTTATTGGGAAGCTGAAATTTATACAAGGGGGCAGTGAAGATGCTAGCAGGCATAAAACGGCATTGAATAGCCGGGGCAAACAAGTTCCTGGGATTTTTGAATGAACTAAATGAACACTAATAACTAGTAGGTAGTGTTCGGGGTTCAAAACATACCGGGTATCCGACGGTTAAAAAAGAGAGAACACCAGGATTTCCTTGTTATTTCCTAACGGGAAATTAGAACCTCCTTGTCTTTTGTACAATGGTAAGTTTAATTTTTCCATCCCGTGAAGTCTATTCCGTTATTACATTCTCCGATTGAAGTCGTCACTCTTAACAGCTGGGCTTTTGTAATCGGAACAAGGAAATCTAATCTATGATTTGCCTTCTTTCTTTGTGAGGGGAACAGCGATGATTGTGTGTCATACATGAGTGATAGCTTTGGTAATTGTGACGAGATACATCTTCCCCAAAGAAATGTTCATGTGAACCTGATAGTTTTCATGTAATTCCCCACCTATTGAGATCAATGCATGAGAACGAACATAGGACGTAAGGCACTCCTCTGAGAAGGCGTCACGTGAAGCGTATCACGGTAAAAATGCCACCCACTATGCTAACGGTCAAAATATGTAAATCACGGCGATCTTCCGACTGTAAAAAAGCTACATTTAATGATACAGTTGTAGCTTTTGAACCATGTCAATTCAGTAAACCAAAATCGTGGTTTGATTTCCACCATATGTTTGTATGTATGAAGCTTCTTAAAGACAAGTTTGGGTGGTAATGGTTTTGTGTATATCATCCATATCGACAGTAAAATTTTGTATGTTCCACTTGTCACAATTTTCGGTTATTTGACAACAATATGCTTTTCCTGTTGGAAGTTATTGTAGTGCTATTTTTTTTAACAATTCGCGACCAACATCGAATTTTACCCGGCTTTTATCACGAGAGTGACAGTAATTTAAGGAGGACGCATCGAAATTTTATTTTTAATATCGAAATAAGTTCGTTCGCATCGATATTTTCGGCCAATTGTCTTCGTTCCACGTTAGCGTTATCATGTGGCGCCCAAGTTGGATTCGCATTCCACCCCGGCGACGCGAACTTTCGCTCTCCACCGGCGTCTCCCGGGCTTCCCTCCTCCTTCCCCCCCGCCCACCCTCCCGCGCCTCCACCACCCCCAGTCGATCGCGAGACCACCTTTCCAGGTTTTAAATGCGCGCACGAACCCAAATGCCTCCGCCCCCGCTCCGTCCGTCTCTTAGGGAGGCCGCGCGATCATTGAGCTGTGTCCCGATGCCTTGTTGCGCCACGTCAGAAAACTGCTTCGCCAGCCGATGACGCAAAGACGCCGCAGTGCACTCTCCCAGTCACAAGCCGTCGGAGCGGCAGCCGTGCAAATCAAGCAACGGCGGTTACGTCACGCTCAGGACCACGTTTTGTCGTCGGTTTACATAATTTGGGGAGGTTGGAATTAGGGAGGGGAGGATACGAGGGAGGGTTTTGGAAAGACCGAGGGGGTTTTTACGAACGAAGGTGGGGGGTGGGAGAACCCGCGTTAAGTGCCCAGCCTTTTTACCCTTTCGACCCGGGTCCCTCGATGAAAAAAAGAGGACTATCGATCTCACGTCCGCGCTCATCGTCTTTGCCATCCCAGAGGATGCGGTCGAGAGGGTGTTCTTTTCCGTGTGCCGGAATTCTCTCATGTCTTTCCTCAACTGCCTCACGGATGATTTCACTTAATCCGCCAAATTTTCCCTTTTTTTATTGTTTTGCGTATGCCTGGTTGTGCGGGTTTGGAGCTTTAAAAAAATGTATTTTCTGGCGCTGAATGAAGCAATTTTATAAATTTCGATTGCATCATTCTTATGAATAGATGATGATTGGATGAATTATTAATTTCTCTTGTGTGGATTCTTTCCGGAATCTTTGGTGGATCGTCTGCCCGTGATATCACTATGAACTCTGTTCTCTCGGATTGCAATTGGGATTTCTTGGGACTGATGTGAGTCCACTATATTTCGACGCCGCACCCCTATAGGCAGGTGGACGGGGTCGTAGGCTATCGTTTCGTAACTCTGGACTGACGGGATTAAACTTTTTATATACTTTCAAAGTGACTAAACTTATAAAAAGCATTTACGGTGGTATTACAACTCAAATTTCGTGTGGTATATAATGGGAAATAATTAGAAAAATCTATTAACCATTTCCGCTGAAATTTTAATGAAAAGCCAACGCAATTGAAAATCATAATGGTGCATTTTGATTTTGTGGTCGTGATGTTTGCATCCGACTCCACCTCTGACCATTGATATCTTAGCTACTTTTAACCTGGCGTTCGACGTCAGTAGTCATTATTCCTCATTCTGTAAGGGCAGGGTATCAAAGCAAAAGTTTTCTATCACAACACTTATTCATGTTATTCCCCTGCCAAGCAAGTGTTGGCAGCGGTTGTTCAAATGCAATTGTCAACAGTGTTTGTGCGGAGGAGATTTCAATCGACAATTCATGGTGAAAAATTTATAACAGATGTGATTGAAGAAGTAACATCCCATGCCATTATTCAGCATGCCAATCAGTCAGCAATTAATAGCCAACTTAAAGTTATCAAGGGGTTATTTGACGTTAGTACTTGTGCTGGTTCCCAGCCGATGCAGATTCAATCATGTTTAGTATTTACATATGCTTTTGGTCTGTAGGTACTTTCCATGGTCCTAAATGCGTGTTTTTAACCACTTTTGTTTGTCATGTGTTTAACATTCATAACTAGTTTTTAAAAATTATAAAGTTCATAATTATTATTTCTAGCAGTGAATTAGCAGGCCGTCAAATTTGGCGTCGTTGATACGTAGTAAGGATGAGAGTCAGAGAGGTGGAATTTTTCCGTCATGAGAATCAAAGTTCCAATTAGATACATTAAGATACGTTTTAATTTAACCTTGCGGTGAATCAGTCGTCTCACATTAGTAATTTTAACTAATTATATGGTAATTTAAATAGTGAAGTTCAGATGAATATTAATGATAAGTTAAGTATATCCCCGTAATGTTATCATAAGCAAATAAAAAGAGACGTTTCAGGCGTGATATGGTGGAGTAACATGATTAATTAAAATTAGCAATTTTCCACAAAAATAAAATTTTATTAATACGACCATCCAGCATACCTATCCCCTTCCTCTCGCTTCCTTGCTTTTCTAATTATCTCCCCGCCATCATTGTCTTCAACATCTCACCGCCGGTCAAAATCAGCTTCTTCCACCTTTCGTGTCTCCTTTGGGTATCTGCCGACGTTACTCTCTGCTCCCCCCACCGTTTCTAGTACTTTCTTATTTTACTTTCCTTTCATTTCACCTTTTCCATCCTTCATACCCACATTACAAAAGCCTCAAACCTACGTCTATCATCTTGCTTCAACGGCCAATGTTTCCGCGCCGTGTAAAATTACTCTGCATTTCAAAGTTGGGAAGCAGTATTTTTTTAAATATTAAAAAACAAGGTTGTTAACAGGTTGTAAATTGTTAATATATAATTAAAATTACGAAAATAGGATTTTAACAACCTTTTATTTTATAAATTAACGTTATCATTAGGATATAAATGTGAAAAATGCTTAAAAACCATTGAAAATTTAGGATAGCGGGTTGAGGAGTCGAATAAGATTGAGTACCATTCTAAAAGGATTTCATCAAAGAGCAAAGAAAACGTCGCGATAGGAACAGAGTCTAAATAACGAGGAGGAGGTGGAAGTTGGTCGTATAACAAAACGTTCTTCCGTATAGTTTTCCCAAAATAGTAAAATGATGGATTTTTATTTATGGGGCTATTTCCGTGTGGGAGCATCTAGGCGGGCTCCTCAACCGTGTGATATGTCAAACATTTCCGGAAATCTATAAGCTCGATCCTTCCAAAAGTTTTCCCATCACCTAATATAACACCCTCGTACGTGTTTTCACTGAAAAATCGATGGAGGCATTCGTGTCGTTTTTCGGGCGTAACGCCCAAGAAAGCCTCGCTTACGCCTTGGAAACCGACGATGCGGTAAATCAACGTTTCACCTCCCTCTTCCTCTCCCCCCCTCCCGCCCTCCCACACACCCTCTCTCCAATCCTGGCCACACCGTAAGCATTCCTAGCTCTTTTTGCAACTTTGCTCCGATTTCGTTCTTTTGAATCCCTCGGAAGGAGGTAATTTTCGCTGGGATCGCGGGAACCCGACGCTATTTCGGGGCTTCAATTAGAGCAAGCGAGCGGATTACTTCCATACGTACATCCCCGTCCCATCCAGCCACTTCCCCGACTGAAAACCCGTCTCCTTAATTGCCTCAAGAGCAACAGAAGGAAGCAGCTCCTTTGATTCCCCTAAATGGTATAAATGTGCGAGGGGAACCGAAGGGGGAGCCACGGTCATTTCTGCAGTCGTCTTCCCACGCCTTTAGCCTCCTTACATTCCCTTTTTCCCATTCCGCCATTCGTTCCACGACCACTCCTCCTATGGGTTAACCGGAAGAGGGAACTTTTGATGGTCCCAATTCCGCCCGAAAAGAGACATTCGACCACCAATCACCTCCTCGAAATCGTTTTTTTTTCCCCAACCGAAATGGTTCTCGTTTCCGTCCGGTACCCATTCGCTTGGATCATATAAATGGAAGTTTATGCTCTCTTCGTAATAATTTAATGCGTCGTATTTATTAGCTCAATGATTGTGGCTATCGTCATCGTTGTCCACACGTCCGTCGTCTAGCACAATATTGTCGTGGATATGGCTTATGATATTTTATATAAAGTCAATAAAATACTCCAGATTTAATTTCGTTATGACAAATGTGTAAAATTATTGATCATTTGTTTTTATTCTGGTTTCATCCAATCGATTTTGTGTCTAGGGTGTCACATGATGGTTACCAACCGAATCGAAATAATGCGGAAAACATATCAGACGATTTTATTGACGAAAGATGGCAGCAGTTTCTTCTAATTAATCGTCACAGACAAAAGAAAATATTTATATTTAATTTCTACTGCTTGACACGGATGCTATCTATTTGGCGTAAAAACTGGTTGTTTTCCATTTCTTGCGTTGCATGCAAATTAACCTTACGTATAAATTGAAGTATTTAATAATAGTTTTGAATTGAAAATAACAATTTCAATTTAACTTCGATTTAATTTTGCAATTAATGGATGTTGTCGAAAGACAAAATATCGGATTATCGATTAAGGACTAAAATCGGGTAATAGGGAAAAAGAAGTTTATCGGAACTCATTTTACATGGTCTTTATTGCTTTTCTTGTTTAGATAAAGCATTGGTGAGTAATGAGAAGTGGTCAATAAAGAAGTGAAAATATACAGGTGCATCATTAAGGTTGATATTGATAGACGATTTTTTTAGAAGAGCGAAAATATGTATCTTTGCCACTGCATGACAATTTTTTTATAAATTCGAATGAATTTAAATATGTAATTGACATAAAATAGTTGAAGAGAAGTTTAAAAACATGGAGCCAATTATAAGTCAACAGTTAGTAGTAAGTTGAATTACTCTATAAAAGGTGTCATTTTTCAATTAACAAGCTGTATTGAATCGACTACCTACCTTAATCATATAAGTTGAGAAAAGAGTAATGGCAGCCGTGAAACATTCAGTATTTCAGTCCGTAGCATACTGACGTCTTTTCAGTTTATGTCAAACAGTGCAATCATTCATTCCAACTGAAGTCGTTGAATTCGAGTCATTCTACTGTCAAATGCAGAAACGACATCACGAGCTCTCACTTCGATGCGCCTCTTAGATTTTGATTCAGTTCGGTTGTTCCAACTTCTTGTGCCTTCGTGCGCTATCAAAAAAATGTGTTCCGCTGCTTCGTTAATTCCTTCTCATTGCAGCAGAACTCAGGCAAACATTTTTAATATCCAAGAAGGTTAAAGGGACTTGGTTGAAGCGTATCATCATTGAAGACATATTGTGTGACCAGCAGAACGGAAAAGGAATTCTGCATGTCAAGGATCAGCTTTCGTGAGGGGGTTGAATTCAACGGCGGGCATCGGTTAGCAGAGTTGTATATTGAGATCCCGGCTTTTCTTTCCTAAGGTCGGGGGGGTTCAGTTGCATTTGCTTTCTCAATTTCAAGGTCGGTGCGTGATCCTTTATAAGAAGCCTTTCGATGGCCACGAGACTTGGTTTTTATTTATTTAAACGACTTTATTGGGGCGAGACTGAGACTTCATAGTCCCTTCTTCCACCCAAACCCCCCTTCCCTGTACATTACATTGAAGACAATTATAAACATCCAAGCCTTAGGTGGAGGAAAACCCACCTAGGCGGGAATCGAACCCGGGGTCGGCGGTTGTCTTTACTTGACACCGTCGCGGAACGGAAATACCTCGAGTCGCCGCCTGGGTCTTGAAGATTGCACATTTGGGGAGGCCCTTTGAGATCAGATGGTCTCCCGCATGCTCTGGTACTCTGCGGTTCACACTTTAATAACTGGGATAGGTCGACGGAAACGCTCGACAGATCGCCGTGCCATTGCGGTTTGACGTGCGGTCATTCCTAAACATTTCATAAGGTGAAATTCTTTTGGGCGAAATGGTCGACGAGCGGTGTCATCGTTTCGGTCCAGTGTGATGTTTCGGTTAGCGTGTCTCCCTAACGGTTCTCTGCAGTGTTATACCCTCCATAAAACGGCAACCTGTTTTTTTGTCGGAGAGTTTTGTGTGAAAATGAATTTTTACAAAGGAGTAAAAGTGTGCGCTCGCCACCCTTCACTTCAGTAGTGAATAAGTCAAGCAGTCCGTATCAACCCGAAGTTTAGTTTGATAGGCGTTGTTGGTTGGTAGATGGCTGGCTCACCTCGCGAGTAATGATCACTTTGTCGTGAAATATTCAAGCATTCATATTGGTTGAGGGAGGAGGGGGCTTTCCCTCTGCCCTGTGCAGGGTGTTGAAATCTAAAGGGAAGGGGAAAACGTAAACTAAGCTTCCTCGCTAATCATCAGCAATCCTTCTTTTTTGCTTCTTTGGTGGAGGTGTCTCGTTCTCCACGCTCATGTGTTCATTTGAAGAACTAAAATTTTACAGCGCAAAATCAAAATGCGGGTGAAGTCGGAGGAAAAAAGTTTCAATTCTCTTTATTTTTCAATGCCAATTACAGTCACCATTTACCAGTTACATTTCATTAACGTAAGTACAAGGAAAGTGGCTAATATAAAAAATTACTCGAATTGTATAACCTCCCAATTTCATTTGGCGCTTAATAAGTGATAGCTAAAATATAATGTGACGGTAACTATATGATTGAAGTTTTCTCGAAGTCCACATGCAATCAAAAATTTCACCGGAACAAAATGAAGTCTCGAGGTTCGAAACGGACTGCTCCATTTAGCAATTCAATGTCTGGGTGCAACTGTATATCTCCGACTGCGCAAACATTTTCAGGAATGATACTAGAGCTCTCATCGTTCGTGACCTACTACTAGGTAGAACTCTGAATGAGTTTAGTTTGTGGTGAAATTTTCGCGGGCGACGCAAGTGTTTTGGAGCGAGTTCGACTCGAAATTGCATCGCATTGTTGTCATTCTCCCGTCGAGAATATTTCTTGCGATAATTTCGCGAAGCGGGGGGAGGGGGGATGGATGGATTTTTAACCCCCGAAAGGTATCGCTATTTTTTTCACCTATTCGGGGATCGCGGGGTGAAAAAACACCCCCAATTTTCAAGGGCCCGTATCTCTGGCCCAGTATGACATTTTGTGGGTTCCACGAGGGCTCATTTTTTTCGTCTTTTGATCACAAATCAAGGGAGCTAAATAGTTTTGGCTAAAAGTTTGAAGGGTCCGGGAAAATCGAACAAGAAGGGCAAAAAACGTGAAAAACTAGCAAAAATGACATTTTTCGAGTGTGCAAAATGAACTCTGCCATGGTCTCCGTTTGGCGAGTTTTGCCGAAAGGACAACGACCGTGTGATCTCCATGTCTCACCTTCATCCCGCAAGTCTCATTCCCTTCTTCCGCCCTTCCCCTTGTCCTATCTCCTCTGCGGTCCCTAATATCAACTCACTCACATCTCACGTGTAGTACCTCGGCCATGCCTTGCTTCCAATACCCACCTTGGCGGCCCCTTCAGCGGTTCTTCCCCCCATTCCCCCTGCAACTCCTTTCACCCCATTACGACCTTTGCGTCTGACGAACGAGTGGGTGGATTCCGCTTTAATCCCTTTGCCTCCCTTCTTTTGCGCGACTTCCCCTGGAAAAAAAAGTTAACCCGCTCGAAAAGCAGGAAGCACGCGGTTGAACTTTGTGGAAAGATTCGCTGAAAAGATTAAATAAAAAAGAACACTTCTAGATCTCCCAGGGCTTTGCGGTTTTTTTTTCACTCAAATAATCTAGTTTCTTTGGATGACCGTTGGGTCATTCGGCCGGCTTTATGCTCCCTTCTCGAGCCGAATAAAAGTCAAGTGGAATGCACGAGGAGGAGTTGAATGGACTGCGTTTTTACGTCTCTGTGTCCCGTTTTCTTCTTCCATTTCCGTGGGACAGGCAAATATATAAATACGTCCGAGTTCGCCTGTGTTTGAAAGTGTCGTAGTTGGGGAAATATTTGGTTTAGAGCCGAACATTCCAACCACTCGGGGAGCTGGAACTTAATTTGTAGTAATGGTTGTCGCCGGGGGAGGCGACTGTGGGCAGAGTTGATTTGCTCCACCGGGGGAACAGTCAGGCGAACAGGAGTGGGCACAATTTTCGGAAGGAAGGGAACGTAGGAGACAATACCGGTACGGGTATTAGCGTAATCCCAGCAAAACGCACCGCCAAGGGGTATTCGATTTACCGTTTCAACTGGAGCCGGTTGGAGGTGCACTTGGGAATGCTCTACATATGCAAAGCATGCGCGGATCAAAATCCAATGAAAAATCCAGCCTCCACTGGGATTCTAACGTGCTCTGCGGCGTGGGAAGCTAATAAACCAACAACTAATCCGACCCACGAAGCGTACATTTTTAAGCATAGCAAACCATGCGCTCACTAGGGTTATGCGGTTACACTAGGGCAGTTCTAATTGCGCTGAATGCAATAGTCATAAGGTTTCTCGTTCTGGCCCTTTGGCCAATCCCGAGAAATCACAAGGAAACTTTTATCTGATAGAGTAACTATAAATAGCAAATGTTATGGTAATTAAGATATTCGTCCCTTACCCCTTTTGAGGTTTAATCAAGTTGACATTACAAAATGTTGACCCAGTTTTGTTTGAGAAGCGAATATTTGAACTCTGTACGTCGCCAAGTGTTTCGTTTAACCGTCAAAACGTCTTGTTGGACTGTTAATTACTCAATTTTCCATTTTTTTTTGCTCGGAATATTTGAAATGGTGCCTTCCATCTTGAAATGGTGAGGGTTCCACGAGAGATGCCAATGGAGCTTAGGTGAGTTGTAGAGAGGTACCTACGTTCACCAAAAGGCTAAATAATCCTTACAATTATACCTCTTCATCGCAAGAAATGTGCGAGGTAATTAAAGTCACGGCTACCATATTGGATATATAGAGACAATTGAGTTGATGGCCGGTTTTTCTTACTTAAAACAAAATGTCAATCCTGTTCACTGGCCTCGGGTATTTAAACGCAAGCATGCATAACTTTCTGCATCATAGAGGAGATTAATTAATTTAAAAACCAGCGTTCGGATTCGCTTAAGCACGCGAGTGTCTCACCCGTGGCCTAGATCAAAGTAAAGTGACGTTGGCTCTCTTTTTTTTCGCTCCCTCTCTCTCTCTCGAGGGAATTACGAGCGAGACGTTTGAAGGAACCCAAGTGCCAGCATCTCCTCCGGAGTGCAGCCTTAAACGAAAAAAATGTTGTTCACCTGCCGGGTTCTGCCGTTTGAATGGACGGCGTCGCATTTCATATCTCGCGTGTCGCGTTCGTGAGAGGGTTTTGCGATTTAACGACACTCAACGCTACTACTGATACGAAGTACGTACCTACATGCATGTACGTACCCTCTCCGCGTACGTTTTAATGTTAACCTCGATGCGTTTTAATGGCAGTGGTGATATTTCACCACACACTCAGTACTTTTCCGCATCAAAACGGTAATGTTTTTGGCATCAAATGGGTATGTTGTGCATCGCGACGCGATTTTGAAATGGAATATTGTTACGCATAGGAATAGATTGGAGGCTTTTCAAATGTGGGTGTGGAGAATTATGGCGAAGACGGAGTGGAAAGAAAGGAAAACAAGTGAGGAATGAGGATTGCTGAGAGAAATCCAAAGAAGGCAGGAAAGATGGATCAGAGCATTTTGATTGGCGAGGGGATGCTGAAGACTGTTATGGAGGGGAGAAAGTTAGGCAAACGAGGAAGGGGCAGGAATAGGATTGGGATGTTGGACGGAATGAAGGGAGGAAGTAAAGTAAAAGGATTTGAAGAGGGACCTGATGTGGAGTAGGGTGTTGGAGTATGTTTGTCAGGAGAGACAAGGTAATTGCCACTGTACCGTTTGGAAGATACGTAACAGAACAGCGGAACTTAGTAGCGTTTAATTCTTGCTACATCCGTGAGAGTTGAATTGTTTCCGAGGGGATGCCGCAAAGCTCAATTCGCCCGCACCTTCACACCTCTGGTATTTTTTTTGGATTCATCCCCGTTGCGCTCATCCCTTTCCTCACTTTGGCCCATTTATCCCCGTCCCCCCCCTTCGTCGTCCTTGTCGTGCCCACTCATCCATTTCCCGACCGTGGTTCGCCCAAGATGAGCGCGTTGCTAAACCAAACTTGAGGTCGGTCCGGCCGCAGGAGGGAAGTTCAACCAACGTCACTGGGAATTAGACGGTCGCGGAAATGTCTCCGCTCCAAACTGAAGGGTGGGGTAATTTCATCATAAACGTGTCGCAGCTGATCATTGTATCAGTTTAGTCTGCCTCGGGTATTGCACAAGTTGTTGGTGGATTTAGCCGCAACGGTCGGTTTTGAGTCATCCAAGAGTTAGAATATGACGATTGCTTCGCAAATGTGTGTTTAGCGTACGAATTCAAGTCTATGAAATAATTATTTCGTCTCCACCGAGACTTATTGATTGGACTCCTTCACTTGCATGTCGGTTACTCGGGCTTCCAAGTCAGTATGATGCATGGTACTTATATTATCTAGAGATTGTCAGGAGACGCAATTGGAAATAGAATGGAGGAAATAAAATTTGTGGAAAGTCGAACAAATGAAGAAGTAGTGGAGTGGTATTGGAGAGAACGTTGTGGTGAAAATTTGAAAATGCAGGGATGCCGAAAGGAGGAATTAAAGTGTGACTATGAGATGTTAAATACTGTGATAGGGAGATGAGATAGGGAGAGGGATGGAAAGATTAGGTATTTCGGACTGTAAGAAGGGAGTAAGAAATATTCGGATCTCAAAAAATGATTTATTGTTGTTATAAGCTTGCATAGTATTTAGAGAAGTATTCATTAGTTCAGAATGGCCTCGTCCTTGACAGACTTCGACCGTGAGCAATAGTTTAGTCAAGGTATATCAAAAACTTACCTTTGACCAACACACGAGAGATTATGTATTGGAAATATGATCAGTTAAATGTATGAGCAAGAGTATGTAGCAAGTTCTAGTTATCGAGGTACGTAATTTCATTAGAAAGTGCGGGCGAAGAATTGTTTCTGGATGGAATGTGCAATGCTGTCGAGTGGTAATATTTCTAAGATTTTGGATCGTTCGGCGGGAACGTCAAGTAATTGTAATTTACCTCACGTGATTCAGAAATATCGTCCAACTTGTGGTTAAATTCTTGCTTGGTGATAACTGAACATCCGCCACTTATGACCTTCGTGAAGACATTACCGAATCATTTTCTGTACAATTTATAACTTGTCGAATTAATTTTTGTCACTGACAAATTACCAAAACTATATCTGTTGAGAAAGTGCTGACATCTACCCAATAACTGTCGCGAAATATAATGAAGATAAAATAAAACATAGTAATCAATCCGATTATGCGATTTTCCAGAAAGAAAAAGGCTAAGCTAAATATTAAAATAGGAGGGGAAAAATAGAGCAGGTAGAACAGTTTACATATCTCGGAAGTGTTTTGGACCAACACGGTCAAAGTGGTAGGGACGTAAGGAGAAGAATTGCGCTAGGCAAGGAGGCTTTCTCAAGGAGGAGGGAGTTGATGACGGGGACGTTGAATTGGGAGGTTAAGACAAGACTCGTAAAAACTCTGATATGGAGCGTAGCTATGTACGGCGCGGAAACGTGGTCGCTGAAGCAGGAGGATAGACGTAGATTGGAGGCTTTCGAAATGTGGGTGTGGAGAAGAATGGAGAAGGTGAAATGGACCGAAAGGAAAACAAATGAGGAAGTACTGGAGATAGTGGGGGAGGAGAGGGGTTTGTTGAGAGAAATCCTATGGAGGCATGAAAAATGGGTGAAAGGCGTATTGAGCGGTAGTGGAATGTTGAAGAAGGTAATAGAGGGGAGGATGCTGGGCAAACGAGGAAAGGGCAGGAACAGGATAGGGATGTTGGACGGGATGAAGGGAGGAAAGAAGTACACAGAGATGAAGAGGGACCTGATGTAGAGTAAGTTGCTGGATTGGGTTTTGTTTGGAGTTACAAAATGTTTATTTGATAGATGTGTCCATCCAAAAACCTACGTTAACCGGTAGATTACTTAATAATAATCAATCCGAAGGTCGGTTTGGTAGGTGATGTTAGAGTACACGCGGCACTGAGCCCCACGGCGCATAAAATTCGCGAATCAGGGTATCGGGGTCCATTCCTTACCCTGTACAGATATAATATTGATTGAAAATAATTCTCATTTAGATTTATCCATTAATTATTCTTAATTTTGATGATGTCGAATGATGGGATGTTTCTATGAATATGTGCACTGCTGCGGATTGGGGTTTGCATGCGTGTGTTGGTTTTGAATGCGGTATTTCTTTTTTCCTTTTTTGGGTGGTGACCTAACACCCCCCGCCACACGCCCTTGTGGCGGCTTACGGGGTATTATGTAGATGTAGATGAATTTTAATTCGTGGTTTCACTCTCTTTTGTTAATTTCCATTTTATCTTTAACAAATAATTGTTGAATAGGGAGATAGCAATTTAATATAACTATAAAATATGTCATTTTGTGTCCTTATAACTTAACTGGAATGGAGTGATTAAAAGAAGTAAATATTTTTGGATCATGAGTTCACCTTTTACGAGTGTCATTTTGACCAGTATTTTCGTATAATTTTTAGTTATTATTGTGGATTTTTTCTATCAGATGGATGAAGTTTTAATTGGAAAAGTTTTTGGGGTGTTTTTTTGTATAACACATGAATATGTAGGGTTTTTGATTAAGCCAATCAAAATGAATTAATGTTTTCTTCAGATTAGTGTCTTTCCATATTCGCGCTACTTATCTCTTCGATTAGGTTTCTGTTTACATCATTCTATTTTTTAAAATCAAATTTCACCGGATTAACTTTATTTTAGTGATGGAAATAATGCGTTAGTGTGAATAAAATGGCTTGTCTGTTTGGTAACTATAGGTAAGTGCCCTTTTTGGTCATAATTTTGATCATTTCATTCGGATGAAATAATTTTTTATAAAAAATTTTATAAATAATTTGTTCGTTTATTTTATTTTCTTAATGACCTTATTGTTAATGAAAGCTGTCACATTATTAAGGTAATGTTGATCGGGGAAGATAAATTTCACTGAACGCAAGCATTCAACGAGATTAAAAATACGGTTTATTTTCCTCAATGATGCAGACTAATTAGAGATTATCTTTCCTTAGCAGCTTAAACTGTTAATACTGTTAAATAAATTATCGGTTATTATCAATGCAACAATTTCAGAGTGTAAAAATCATTCGCCTTGACCGAAATCTCGGTCAAGGCGAATGATTTTATACGCTCTGAAATTGTTGCATTGAAATGCATGTTAGCGGATGACTCCGTGAAAAGTTACTGTTGCGGCATCTCCCGCAGTTTCTTGAATAAAAGATATCGGTTATGTTATTTCGTGCGGCTTCTTCGACCATTCTTCAAATATCATTGCTTAGTCATTAACGAAAGTGGCATTTCAATCAATCATCAATCAAAGCTGAAGTTTGTTGTTGGTAAAGTGACTGTTAATCACAAGGCATTTTAGGCTTTTGCACAATGTATGCATTAATTACAGTGTTTACCATGTCTTTTAGACAGTGTATTTCAATATCCAGGTGCTCTTAACGATTGAGGTTTATCGCAGAATTTGATTCCTAATTAATCCCAGATTGATCACTGTCACTGAAAATATTCCCAATAATGAATAGAATCCATGACCATCACAAAAGCCATGTCTGAGGCGGGATCTCAAGCTTTGGGTTTTCTGACGAGAACGTTAATACCCCGGGTAGTAGGCCAAATTAACTCTTGTGTTAAGGGTAATTGAGCGAATGTCATGATGACGGTAGAGAAAAAAAATGAACGTGCCAGAAACGCTTCATTTGTTTCCTAAATACCGTCCAAATTCCCATTTTACACCCTTTCGGGTCGTCATATTATCGTTTTGTCCCCTCGTCATGTCTGCACCTTCATGGCGTTTGCCATGCTTAAAACTTGGAAAACCCGGCTGTTCCTCGGGGCACCGCCTCTTTTGTCGAGAAACCAGTGGTGCACGCTTCGGTGGTCCCGTCGCCGACCAACCTTTATCTCCCCGCTCGCTCCCAGCCCTACGTGCTATATTTACGGTCCCCCTTCCCTTTCGGCACTCTCGCGTCCTCCCAATGGCACAATCTGTTAGTATCGCACCGAGCTCTGTCGCCGCTCAGAGGGACCAACACACTCCTCCGCACCCGTCTCGCTCACCCGGTGGGGTGCAGGAAGGCGCGGCACCTCCCCCCCTACCCCTTCCACCAGAAGCGATCTCAGTGGCGCTTTTGTTTGTAAGCTCAGCGCTTCACAGCCCAAGAGAGCTGTCAACACGGATCCCAAAAGGTTCGGCGGCTGCGGGTATGCGATTGGTAATTATTGGAACATCTGCGTTGTTTTTTGATCCCCTAGTTATTCGCGATCCGGTTCGCATGTAAACGGGGGGGTCGTACTCGTATATATGAATATTCGGATGTCCGTTTGCCCTCTTCCGCTCACGAATATTGCGGATAAACAGACATTGATGAGGTTTTGATGGTAAACACTCCGTGTGTCTCTGTTTCGGATGATAGTATCACCAAATGATTCCGATCTTCAAACAGGACCTGTAAAATCTCAATAATTTTGTATTTTCATGCGGCAAGTTATGAATAACCAGGATGTCTGCCTAGCATAATGAACTGGGGAAACCCTGTGAAACCTCGGGAATATCACTCTTTTGGGAAACCCAGCGTGTTCAGGAATTCGACTGTGTGACGATTGGCCTTGAGCGGATTAAGGCCAGGTCTAATGATTTTTGCACATTGTGAAATATGTGCATTTTTGTGCCCGTCAGCGGATGACTCCGTCAAAGCAAGTGTCGCGGTATTTGCCACGGTTCGTTGAAATCGACGAATTTACCGGCTGATGTGTGATATGGAAAAATGATTTTTTTAGATATTTTCGCGAGGAAACTTGCATATCTGTTATTGTAACTCATGTGCTAGTAGACTGAACAAAGACAGAAAAAAAGTAGTTTAAGTAGTTTTAATACAAATATTTTCTTTATATATATTGTAGTAGTATATATTTATATATCTTGCAAGCCACCGCTAGGGTGTGTGGCAGGGGGTGAATACACACCAGAATCATTAAATGAAGAACACAATGTATGTATCCACTGTTCTTTAGATTCTTTTTTCTTTGTACCTGATGATGATGCCTAAGCATTGAAACTAGTTGTACGAGAATAAAGAACAGTGGATATATACATCGTGTTCTTCATTTAATGAACATGAACTTTCACAAAGTTGAGCCTGAAACAATTGAACACACCGGAATAATTTGACCGGAACATGACCTTACCGCGGTCCAAAAGTGTTATTGTGATCCCCTATCGTTCGTGGGAACAATGACACATTTAATTTATCTGTTCTTTCCTTAATCTCTCTAATTTTATTATAAAGTAAATATTAATAATATAAAAATAAAGGAAATCCTTAATTTTGCACACTTACCTCGGACCCCCTAGTTACCTAGAATTAATTTTCTTTTACCTGTGAGTGATTTTAACGCGTACCAATGATCGCCGATATTACTGGGGTCTCATTGTGGCTTTCCTGTCAGTATCGGCGTACACCTTTCATAATTTACCTGGAATATGCAGAGCACCTTTGGAAAAATGAGGAAAAATCCCATTGAAATATCTGGAGAACCGAATGTCTCAGTTTCTCAATTGTGGAACTCATGTGTGTCAGTGATAGAAAGGAAAAATCCTTTGGGATCAAAGCAGAGACCCTTAAATCGGTTTTCTTTCCCGTTCGGAAATTCCCCATTCGTGGATAATCACCACTCATGAATGAGCGTTCAAGGCAATTTTCCGAATTACGAATATATTCTATATTCGAATATTATTCTTCCGTCATATTCGAAACCTCTCTTCGTATATCTGTAACACTATTAACTAGAGGCAGTTGGCAGAGGTCTAGTTAATATTCTTGGACGAGATTGAGACGTTTCAATAGGAAATTTAATACGTTTTGTTGCATAGGCGGTTCTCCATTTATTTATCCATGGCAAGTGCGTGAAAGAAAACTTATGGTGTGTGTGTTCGTGGAGAGTAGGAGTAAAGAAGGCGTGTGAACTTTAACCCGGGAAACGTCAGCACTCTGGTGTGTTCTTGAGAGGTCCACGCCGGACAATTGTTCAGGGCAGTTGAAATTGTTTTAGAGTTCGTGTGCCGTGTTTTGCTTACCTCGACCGTCGAAGTTGAATTTGACAGAAGTGAAAACAAGGAAGTTCTCTGTTTAATAAGAGAGATGTAGAGACTGCATGTGTGTCACGGGCTTGATTTGGGGAGAATTGAAATTTGATTGCGTGCCAAAGGAACTGATGGAAGGTGAATTTAATGTAAATAAGTAATGGTAAATTATGCTAAAATGCATTGTCGAAGAAGGAAGATGGCAGGAATTTAAGAGAGTAGTGATGGAAGGGAAATATTATATGTAATATTTAAGCAATGTAATATATGTTGTATTTATTTCCAACGCCATTTAATCATATGGATCTTTGTGAGCAATTGCGAAAGTAGAGTGATAATTAAATCAATCGAATGTCATTTTTACGGCTTAATTATTATTTTTGAAAGTTGGGCTAACGTTTAGAACTAAGCTGAAGGTGCTCCGTGAAAACTACTCGTAATACGCATCCTTGATGACTAACGGAACAGCTATGCATAGTGTGAACACATATTTCCTTGCACAGTCTGGTATCCTTCAGCTTCTCATTAAATTTGCTCCCTTCATGAATTTCAAATTAATGCCCATTCTCTTCCTCTCCCTTTTTAATTAGCAGTCTTCTTTCCGGCGCAGCCTGTAACGGCATCAACATCCCTCTCAAGTTCTCGCACTAATTTCTTTCCGTTTTCATAAAATGTCTCCAACCGCTTTTTCTCTTAACCGAAACTTCTCCATTTATTTCTTCACACGTCGTGTGTCTTCATAGTCTTATGCCTCCAATCAACTCTCTTTTCCGCAGATAGATTTTTAGATCGAAATTCACAACGTGCAGTTCAATGCTTTATGTCGTTAAGGAGTCCCTATTAATGTGTTCGTGTTTCTCTATCTCTTCTCTTTAGTCCCACGGTTACTGCCCCAAAACGTGATTTTGTTCCACCTCACGCTTTGTTTTTTTGTTTCTCTCTTACTTTTCTGGTTTTCTATCCATGACGCTTGGGAAAATGTGCAAATAAATGGTGAACCTAAATTCGATGAACTTTGGTTGTTTGAGGCGTGAATTCACGGAGTCGATTCATTTCATCATGAAAAACCACGGCTTTGTAATTCCACAGCATTTTATTTAGGCACGACCCGGGCCCTTCGACCTTTTTATTAACTTCATCGAGAGAAATCCTATGGAGGCAGGAAAAATGGATGAAAGGCGTATTGAGCGGTAGTGGAATGTTGAAGAAAGTAATAGAGGGGAGAATGTTGGGCAAGCGAGGAAAGGGTAGGAGCAGGATAGGGATGTTGGACGGGATGAAGGGAGGAAAGAAGTACACAGAGATGAAGAGGGACCTGATGTAGTTTAGGTTGCTGGATTAGGTTTTGTTTGGAGTTACAAAATATTTATTTGATAGTTGTGTCCATCCAAAAACCTACCTTAACCGATAGATTACCTAATAATAATCGTCAGGTGAACCGCTGATGACGATGAGCATTGAAACTCGGGTCATATTTCAATAAAATTGTGGAATTGCAAAGTTATGGTTTTTCATAATAGAGGAACTTCGGTTTGGTACGCGATGTGTGATGACCGTGGTAATATTCATAATGCATACATTTAGATGACGATTGATGTCAGCGGTTCGCAAACAATTTATTAGTCTCAGTCACTCGCCCGTTTCTAATCAGCGTCATCGGGCTTAAGTAATCAATCAACACCAATACTTCTACTTCTCAAAATATTCACCTCCTCCCAAACCTGGTCGCGGCGTCCGCTCCATGGCGTTGGTGTTTAGAATGGGGGAAGAACCAGTGGGAAGAGGAGGAGACAGGGGGAGGTAGGGGGGCCGATTTGAGCACAGCAGCTTTCGGTGAACGATATTCGTCCGCGAATGCCACGGGGGGGGGATTCGGGAGGGTGAGGAGGGAAATGACCCGAGCGTTCGCGGTGTTTCTATCAAAGAGTAAAGGGACATCGTACTTAGGCACTGGAGAGAGAGATAGATATTCCCTTTGTAATAAATGTTGTCCTTGGGGCGTATAAACGTAGTCGAAGCCTTTCATAACTCCAGGCTGTGATCCTGGCACATCCCATTACAATCCCAATACTGCAATGAATAAATCCATGTTTCATTGGAGCCATCAGTCAATACTTTATTATCGATGCCTGTCCTTCGTGTTTTTTTGTCTGTCCTTTTTTTCTCCCTTCTACGGAGCCCTTTGAACTACTTCCATCAGATTAAAATGTTTATGATCTCTGCTTGCAGGATTTAAGTCTATTCCATGTTTAAACATTTCAAAGCGAAAGGGTTTAACTTAACAGCGAAATGTAATCAATTTTTAAGTCGTATTTTAGAGATTTATAAAAAAAAATTTTTTTACGAGTGGCCCTATTTTTGAAAACTTAGTATGTTACTCCATACCTTTACCTAATGCTTATTAGCAACCTGAAAACGTGCTTTTTCTCATTAAATTAATAGTACATCAAAAAACGGAAACATCGCGAATTTCAATTTTATGATGCGTAACTTTAACTTAAAATTTGTGGAAAGTGGCGATGAAAGGATGGCTTGACGTTGCCGGATTAGGAGCCCTAATCTCTCAATTTCCGGTCGCTTGTGCTGACCGCAGACACCTTCCTACAAGGCGAATATCCGAAGGGGTTTGTGCGGTCTGCATTCTCTCGCCCAGAGCCCCAGTTACGCGGCTCAGGTAAGCTAATCGTGTTTGATAAGCCGCCGGTATAATTGGCTGACCAACCTGTGACCGGAAATTTAGAGTTCCGTGGTGGGATCTCCGTTCAAGTCAGGGATTGATTAGTTGATGGCAAATTTCCACCCCCGAGTTGTCGCCACACCACACTGACTGAGAGAATGCGGCGTACAATGTTCGGCTGCGGAATTTTTGTCGTTTAGAGGATACGTGTTTGGTTGAAGTCCGTTTTGCGAGGTGGAGCGTAAAATTTTCATCCGTTTTAATATATTCTATGTAATATTGTTGCCCTGAATATTGAAACGTTTTAATTATGAAATCGAGGTTCTGATAAGGATATTTTGAATAGAATTATTGGAGTTTGAAAGAGTACAGCACCTTCCCAGGAGATGGTTTTCTCGGCATGTTCGAAAGAAAAATGTTTAGTAAAAACGAAACAGATGAGGTATTTTCTGGAAGAAATCGCCTTAAAAATGTATTAGTTAATTTAATTGGATATTGTCTTTAAATAAATGGTTATGTCGTGGTTAATAAAACCAATATTCAATTCGTTCCTCGTCCGTGCACGTATCTTGCCTCAGTTTTCACTCCCGTGCTCATCAGAGCCATTAAAATCAGAAAACTAGTTTTTATTGACTTTTGTTTATGTTTTTATGTGGTGGGAGTCACCAACACCTGTAAAAAATCGTGCCAACCGGTGAGGGATCTTTGATTTGGGAGCGAATCTGTGTATTCGTGAGTGGGCGTGGCGGGGTGCGAAGGCACCACCACCCTTCTAGTGGCCGCCATGCACCGTCGCTTGACGGGAAGGGAAGAAGGTCTATGACCTCCGGTTTATCTTCCCTCTCTGACTCGTCCCCGAAATTGTGTCCCCTTCTGTTGGAATTCGCCCTTGTGTGTCGAGCAGGGCGTCGAGATAAAACGCACCCGACTATTCGTCCCAAGAAGCGTCAGGTGTGAAAGTAAAAGTTCCGACTCTCTTCGGAGGTGAAGAGAGAGTGAAGGGGGAGGATTGGCCCAGTCCCGGGTTGACTCACCCGGCAGACACTTATGTTCTCGGTCGTGACTCTTCCCGTCTTCATTCATTCATGCCTATGGCATTTAAGTGCTCCAGATCTTTGCCGCCGGGTCTTATTGGTTATTCATAACTCCGATCGTTTGGTTCAGTGTCGTCGGGAAGTCAGCCTGGGCTCCTCTCAAGTATTCTAATGTCTCTGCCCGGCAATTCCCCCTCCTTACCCTAGTCATGTTTACCCTCTGCTCAAAGTTTATCGAACCCTTTATTTCAGTATTCAGTTTTTTCGCACGTTTCCAGGTTTTTCTAGTGGTAGTGGTTTCAAGGAAGGCGACCGAGAGCTGGGGTCATTTGCACCATCAGGGATGTATGGGAAAGGAAGGGAGGAGAGAAACCCGGCGTCGGCATTGGCCTAAGCTTAACGAAAGGTGCAAAGGGGTCCACAGTTTAATGTCCCATCCGACGGACGGCGTACTCACTCAAAGTGCTCTCCAAAAAGCACCTCAATTAGGGATCGGGATACCACTGAAAAATATTTGTTGTCTCCAGGATTCGAACCAGGTTTTTTCTAAAAATGCTAAGCGAGCAACTCGAACGCTTCGAATTGATATGTGATTCGCAATCGTCGGCTTGTTATTTGGCCGTCTCTTGATCGTTGTCACTCCTTTCGCCCTATCCCTCTCCCAGCCAGCCATGTTTCTGAGTAATCTACTAAGTTAAGGGTTTTCTCGAATTGTTGCCATTTGGATGCTCTAATTTTTTTTATTGATGCGTTAACATTTTAATAAAATACTCCTACGGATTAAATTCCTGACAAAAGCTCATTTTCATTCTGTTTGCGTCGTTGTAACATAGTATATCTGAATTCAATATTTGTTACCTTATAGTATTTACCTTGTGAAAAACATTTTATTACGAAAATCGTGGTTTCTAAAGAGTTTTCAGGGATTATTAAGTTAATTTTTGCTAAAAAAAATAATTCCAACACGAAAAGAAAGTAGATTAAGTCTCTTTCGAAGAGAGAGAGGCATTTTCTATCTTTACTTCTCTTCTTCTACATCTTCAATCTTCCTAAATGTTTTTAAAATCATTTTGTCCGGAATGTGAAAACGGGCGATGTAATTTGTTTTCGCAATACGCCATACCAACAGACGCCGTCTCCCAGGTTCTCGGTGGAGATATTTGATCTAAAATGCTTGCTGTCGTGGTTAACCATGACATTGGACATGGCAAACTCGAGGGTCGCAACACGCTGGAGAATGTGATTACATCAGTGGGTACTGCTAGGGGGAGAGGGGGTCATTTAGGTCACATTTATACCCGGAAACGTATGATCTCTCTGGATAATTCAGCTCCTTTGCTTAGTGAAAGGTTTTAATCTCCCCTGAAACTACTTCTCATGATGCACTGACAATTCGGAAGAAACTCAACGACATTGAGACCTGCCAATCCCGACCGATTGAGTTAAATTAATAAATATTACCTTGTAGTGAGAAATCTTGTGAGGTGATGAGATGAATATGACTCATTTAATCTCCGGGGTCCGTCCTTGGTAGAAAATAATTTCCTGGTATTGTCGTTGAGACCTTCGGGAGCCTCGAATGTTAGTTAGAATTTTCCTCCTTTGTTATGAAAGTATTTTCTTTAAGAATGCTGGAAGCAATGCCATGCTCTCTGATAAACGTGGCTTTTAAGAAATATGCAAGCGTCTGCAGAGTCACTATTCCTGGTATTGTAAAGCCGGTTGCACTAAGGCCCGCGTCATATACCTAGTTCTCTTCGAGTGCTGTGTTGGCATTAATTGATCTCTCGCCACGTACTTTAATGTTTATTGCGGTAATAGTTATTAATATTTAAATTTTAGTGATATTTAAAAAATTCGATTTAAAGACTGATGAATGAATTAAGGGCTGAACCAAAAAGGTCGTGCAGAAATATCTGCAGTAGTAGATTATGAAAGAACCTTAATCCCGAGCTGAGTAAGGTAGTAATATAGGGTATGTGTATTTCACTTGTTTCATTGGTATTTTCAAGATGTTGTATATTTCAGGGGTCGTCCAAACATGCCTTAGCACGATAGTATAGTTACATTAATAATCCGTCAAGCAGAAAATACCATTCCGTTTTTTTCTAAATCCAATGGTTTTTAGACAGTAGGTCTTCATTCTTTCATGCCTTACCCAATGGTAATTATCTGATCTGTGACATCACATTTTTCGTACATCCCACTCCCGAGGGAACAAACGCATATGCCAAATTCTTCTTTTTTTCTCTTTTAATCTCTCTTTTATTGTCTTCTACTTTTGGTAAGTGTTGTAAAGAGCGATAGTGAGGGAAAAGATGACATCAAAGCCATTGATTCGTAAAAGAACGAGCGCTCTATATGGAGGAATGGAGGACTGAAGTTTACTAATCGATGCCCTAATAATGAGATCGTGTACGCGTAAATATCATTACTTTTATTGGAGCCAGATGTAGACTTACAGTTCTGTACCACCTAATCCCTTTTCACCAGGAAACCAAGCGAAAAAAATAGGTGGGTTAAACAACTTGCAAAAATAAATTTTTCGTGCGATGTGTGCCTAAATATAAGGAAATTTTTAATGTTGCAGATTGATTTTGGCAGTAAAAGATGATAACCTACGTTGGGTGCTCCTTGAAGAGAGATTTTTAAAGGTAACATGGAATTTCTAAGCCCGAAACGGCATAAGTCATCATCCCTTGCTGTCTGGCTTTTCCTCTTTAGTAGGATATTGGCAACGTTAAATGCAAGCGTGGGGAAAAATTACATTAATACGGAGTAAAACAAGTAATTACCGTAGGAAAACAAGCGCATCCGGAGACTTAGATCTTCAATCAACACTAGCATGAACATTTGATTCGGATGCCAATGGTTATTTCCTCGTAGAGCGGACAAGGTGGAAAGAGCGGGCGGAAGAGCGACCGACCTCCGCGTTGAACTTAAAACAGCCCGTCCAGCGGACTCACTCCCTCTCCCACCTGCCCTTGCCGAGCGAACGCCCCCCGCTTCCTGCCGCCACCGCCGCCATCCTCCCTGACCGCTACCCCTCCCTTCTTCGTCATTGAACCTGGGCATTTTTGCTGGACTCCCCCTCGGCGCCACACGTTCGCCTCGAGCAGCCAATATGAATCGGAGGAATAGCGGAAAAGAATGGTCTGCTGCATCGCGTCGTTCCTCCCCGCCTCCCCACAGAATGCGGTAGTGACGCCGCTGGCTTTTCCGACGTCAGGAAGCGGGTAAATCACGGCGAGCTCGGCGCTCCGAGGTAGTAGGGAGAGTCAGTCCTCGACGCAAGGATTGCGGGAGGGTCGTTCGAAGTTCCACATAAGAGCGGGTGAGTTAACGACGGAGATGGTCGTTCGGGTAATAAATGTTTAATTGCGGAGGCTCGCCGAGATTATTTTCTTTCTCGAACACTGGGAATTCATCGGGAATGTTTTTGAAGTCGGGTCGTTCGAACAGTGAATCAGTCGGTCGAGTTGAGCTTACGTATTTCTCTCCGGACGACAAATTCAAGTGAATTTCTTTCACATTCCCCTGCTATTCGACGGTGATCCGAAATCACTCGACCTGAACATTCTCGAGTAATATTGAACGTGCTTCAACTAGGATGTCATTCCACCACTGTCGGTATATTTGATAGTTGCAGACCGTTGATTGTTTCTGACGCTCGAGCGTGTTACTATTTATCACATTAGTAATGGGCAACGAGTGTAAAAAAAATTTAATTGCCATTTTTCCAGGAGAGCGATTCAAAAATTGATCTTGCCAGGAAGCACGATCGTATTTACTTGTATGTAGGCGTAACTCAGGTCTACCTTCCATTGTTTACGTTTCTCTATCTGATTTTAATAGCTCTCCTTTTCCGTGATTTTTTCAATTTAACTCAAAAATCACAATATTGTGCCGCCATTCTTGCCAATGACAATTTCGTGCTGTGCGAATGTTCGCTAAGTAGTTAACCTGGTGTTTTGCTTACTGCTCAGTAAAACGTTTCAATGTGTCGAACGTGTATAATTGAATCTGCATACCGATGTCTAAAACGTTTAATATACAGGTATAAAGAAATAAACTTTTCAGAAGATTAAAACTTGCTCAAAATTGGAAAAGACCAACCCTCCACCATTTTAATTTAACATTATTGAATTACGAGCAAACACCTACAATAACTAATCTCATCCTTTAAATACTGGCAACAATTGTCAGTGTCATTTCGCCTCGAAAAGAGATTATTCAATGGACAACGAGAATTCTATTGAGTACATTCAGTTGGTAGGGTTTTTTTTTACACGTTAGTTATGTTCTGAATTCACGAGGAGTCTAGAGCAGCACAGCAGTAACTGTTACCTTATATCGCTCTGGTAATATTTTCTTCTTGCGACGATTGTGTTATTTCACACAGTCGGATTTCAGCGCACACTCTCGATAATGAAATGTTAATAGCTAATGTACACCAGGATACAAGGACATTCCCCTATATGACTATATGCGCCAACATCTCGAACAAGAACTAGCTTATATCAAACATACTTGTATATGACGACTGGAAAAAAACAATTCAGCGCCTATTAATCAGTAATCTGTAAACAGAAGATTGTAATATGATGAGTCCGTTTTAAAACATTACGTGGGTGTAATAAACCTTAAAAAGTACTTCATAACTTAACTTGTAGAATTGAACTATTGTTTTCATATCGTGGATATACCATTTATTTGTCATACTATAAATAGTAAATAATTAATTAATCCAGATAGTATCCAAAAATATATTTTTTGATACTTTTTTAATTGTTTATATTGAAGTGCTCTTCTATATTTTGATTGACAAAAATAATATTATTACGGAAAACGAGTTAGAAGCGCCTTGAGAATAAGAATAGTGCGACAACGCTCTCTTCCTGTTCCAAATTTTATTTATTACATTTCTGTTTATTTGTTCCCTGCTGGCGTACACCTGTGAACCATGTTATATTTTTTACTTCTCCAATGTATTTGTGAGCCATGTTAGGATTAGGATTTGGGATCAGTGCCACTTATTTTATGAATGTTAATCTGACTTGTGCATCCGGGAAGTAGGACATTGAGTCCGTCAGAGCTGAACGAATTCCGCTTTGAAGGACACATTGTTTGGTCATTCTTCGTTACACAAGCCATTAGCATTCCAAAGATTCTCTTTTGCTAACACACTACTGAGACTACATTCTATAAATAATTGTAGGCGAGTCTCTCTTGAGTATTGTACATACGTACTTCAGCGACTCGGTTCTTGGACCGTATCCAAGTAGACGGAGTTCACTTCATGTGCTTGCCGCCAGTACATTTCCCTTAATAGAAAATGTATGATGATCTGCTTAGGTGCAATATCGAAACTTTGACTTGAGTGTGCTCCGCATTGAATTTACAGTCGTCCTTGTTGCGACGTAGTTTTCGGTTCTTGAAAGTCATGTCGCGAATCGTAATATTTTCCCTTTAATGCTCTCCCTAGAAATTTAACGTATCTTGGTTTGCCTTTTGCACAAAGTAGTTATTATTCTATATCCATATTAAGTGACTTCAAAAGTTAATGTGCCTAGATTTGCTTTGTTAACCTGGAAAGAACTAAGATGTTCCTTCGTTGTTCAATGCGTAACTTTATGGAATCTGTTCGTATCAGATTGAAACCCAAATACATAGTAATTCCACATAATATTTATTTGGGTTCCAGGGTATGAACTATTTTATTGAGCTGTGATGTGTTTGTGCTCAATTCAAGATGTTCCTTCTTGATTTATTATAAATCTGAGTGAATACGAATGTACCCCGAATGTTCTCCTTTCTCGTAAAGCGTAGGAAGCCAATCTGAAAGTTTCTGTGCATTGCCGGTATTTTTCCTGGCGTCTTCATTAAAACGTCTCTCAGACTTATTCACGGTTTCCGAAATGTTGACTTTCGAGTAGGGGCCCAGTTACATCCTCACTTAATTTTTTTTCATTGGTTTTTCCCGAGTGCCCTTGGATGAAAATAGCTAGACGTTTCAAATTATAAGAAAAAGAGAACGCTCATAAGGGCGAATTCATATCGAACCTATTGTTTTCACATCTAATCTTGACCGTACACCTATTGCTGTTCGCTGACGAACGCTACGTAGGTCAACGTCATTTGGTTTCGTCATTTCCCGGAACATTATTGTTCAATGCGAAATCGAATGAAAATTTCTGTCTGTCCTCGGAGGTTCTCTCGGAATATTCGATATGGATGGTAAAACATTGCCGTGGGGAGATGGGAGAGAGAGGGCATTGGATGAACTAAGTGAAACGGCAATATGACCGTCTTTCCTTGGGTAAGCAATACTGCAGTCGTGAGAAATATCTGGGGGGGGCTTAAATAAACGTTTAGTCAGAACGACGGGCGACCGCAGATGGGAGCCCGCATTTCCCCTCCCTGCGCCAACCACCATCTCCCCCACGGGCGCGTATTCAATTTCAGAATTCGAAGTGGGAGCAGAATGAACCCCATTCCCCTAATTCTCTTCCTTGTGGAAATTCTGAAATTCATTGCGCATCTGGCACGCTGTCTAGTTGGAATAGTAGAAGAGGTCGTTTTGTGTGCTGTCTCTAGCAGAGGACTGGGAGAACGGTAGAAATGCCTCTGTTTTTTTCCCAAAATGGGGCAGAAATTAAACTTTCAGAAATAACGAAGGGTATTTTATGAAATTAAAATTTTTTAAGGTAATCTACCGGTTAAGGTAGGTTTTTGGGTGGACACAACCACCAAATAAATAAATATTTTGTGACTTCTAACAAAACATAATCCAGCAACATGCTCTACATCAGGTCCCTCTTCATCTCTGTGTACTTCTTTCCTCCCTTCATCCCGTCCAACATCACTATCCTGTTTTTGTCCTTTCCTCGCTTGCCTAACCTTGCTCAATATGCCTTTCATCCATTTTTCCTGCCTCCATAGGATTTCTCTCAACAAACCCCTCTCCTCGCCCACCATCTCCAGTAATTCCTCCTTTGTTTTCCTTTCAGTCCAGCTCACCTTCTCCATCCTTCTCCAAACCCACATTTCAAAAGCCTCCAATCTGCGTCTATCCTCCTGCTTCAGTGACCACGTTTCCGTACCGTAAATAGCTACGCTCCATATTAAAGTTTTTACGAGTCTTTTCTTAACATACCTGCCCAACGTCCCCGTTATCAACTCCCTCCTCCTTGAGAAAGCCTCTTTGCCTAGCACAATTGTTCTCCTTACGTCCCTACTACTTTGACCGTGTTGGTCCACACGTGTTGGTTGGTACATATAATTATTATTACAATAAGGTAATCTACCGGTTAAGGTAGGTTTTTATTTATTTTAAAAGGCAGCCAAAAACGGCTCAAAGGCTTTTACATTGGCTGACAGACAATACATATAATGTACGCTAAGAAAAATTTCAGGTAAAAGCAATAAACGATAATGAAAAGCTTACAAAAAATGTGAAGAACAGATATAAGATGGCAGGAGACCACATATACAACCAGTGAGGTCCAGAGAAGGATACTTGATGCTTATGGAATTAAATGAAGCGGGAAATCGATATAATAGGGAGCGTTGAGAGACCGAGAGACAGAAATTTGGAATCTGCAATTTTGGATGGACACAACTACAAAATAATTATAATGCAACAATTTCAGAGATTAAAAATCATTCGCCTTGACCGGGATTCGAACCCGGATCCCTCGATATCCTGCCGAGTGCTTTAACCATTTAATCTACCGAGACGTCCTCTTACACTCTGATTAATAGTTACTGTTGCGGCATCTCCCGCAGTTTCTTGAAATGAATAGCCTAAGTGTTTGAAATTGGCTTTAACCTCGTGGACTGTGGCGCCTCGCGCACGACTACGAATGCCTGTGACATTGTATGTACGGTATTTCGTCACAACATCTTGTTCCTTTAAAGCCCCCAAAATTTCAGAGTGTAAGAGGACGTCTCGGTAGCTTAAATGGTTAAAGCACTCGGCCGGATATCGAGGGATCCGGGTTCGAATCCCGGTCAAGGCGAATGATTTTTACTCTCTGAAATTATTGCATTATAATACACACATAGCGGATGACTCCGTTAATAGTTACTGTTGCGGCATCTCCCGCAGTTTCTTGGTACAAAATAATTATTTTGTGACTCCTAACAAAACACAATCCAGCAACCTACTCTACATCAGGTCCCTCTTCATCCCTGTGTACCTCCTTCCTCCCTTCATCCCGTCCAACATCACTATCCTGCTCCCGCCCTTTCCTCGTTTGCCTAACACTCTCCCTTCTATTACAGTCTTCAACATCCCACTGCCGATCAATTGGTCCTTCATCCATATTTCCTACCTCCATAGGATATCTCCCAACAAACCCCTCTCCTCACCCACCATCCCTAGTACTTCCTCATTTGTTTTCCTTTCAAAATATGGTATTTATTAATCTTTTAAACCCGAAGAAGTTGTCATGTAGAAATTCTGTGGCGGTATACCTTAGCTAATACTAAGTTTCATAATTTATGTGTTGATGGGTGTGACCTCGTTTCTTCACCTGAAGCATCAGGTCATAAACCCAAAGATTGACTCGAAAGGTGGTGGTAGGGCTTACCTGGTACCAAAATCCCGCCTCCCGCATATTTTTTCCCTCCTTGCCGCCCCTTCGCCTCTGCCGCGCTCCAATTACCCCCGCCCCAGCATTCCGCCGCGAGCAAGATCATCCCGGGGAGGAAAGATGACGTTAGGGGGACGGGGGGTCTCTCGTTCCACCCGCCGCGGCATCCTGTGTCGTTCGTTGCCGATCCTCCTCCCCTTTTCGCGTCGAGGCGATGTCACCCACCCACCCACTCGAAGTTTCTCATTTCCGCGTGATCAATTATGTTCCTTTGTTTGCCGCGAGAGGTTCACAACCTCTCTTCTGTCGGTCTAAGCCGACTTCGTTGGCTTAGGTCAAGGAAGTGCGAGCACCTTTTGTGCACGGCTTGTCTCTGACGTTGATGTTTCCGTGCTGAGACGGTGTTGTTTGGGATTTCTAGAAGATTAGGTGACAATAAGCTTAAGAATGCAATACAATGTTACAATAAAAGCATAAGAAGATTCATGAATGAACGTGCATAAATGAATTTAGGAAATACCTCATATCCTGGAACGCTTGCTGTAATTTCAAGTATAATGACTGTTGAAATGGAAAAACCAAAATCTTTCATCGTTTGCCTGCCCATTACTTTATCCATTTTTTTTACAAACCCTTGCGCGCCTCTACGGGTAAAAAAGGTAAAAAGTTGTCCTTCGTATGCGCCGGAAAATGATTCGCAAATGAAGTTGTACGATTTTGAGTGACATGATATGCGTAGTACGATACAACTCATCTTTGATTTGCGTAGGCGTATTACCTTTCAAAAACAAATATTTAATGACAGCTCAATACTCGATATTGTCCATTTTCACGCAAGCACTCACATCAACTCACTCAAACGACTGTTACATAACAACTGCGCGTCCAAAATAGCTGAAACCTTGGTGAGTAACTGTCAACAGATGAACAACGAAATTCACTAATTTTTATTTACGAGTGCTGCTATCTTTGCGTTGAGGTCGAAAACTAATCAGACCAACCTCGTGTGTCATTCTTATGTTTTAGCTTATCGTATGGCGTTTTTTTCATGTTCAACAGGGATTATGTTGAACTTGGTCTTGCTTTGATTATTTTGACTTGTTTGTGCGCTGTATTCACTTGAATTATCAGTTAAAGCCGATTCGCAAACATGTAGACCATCACGTACATTATATTAAATAGCTTACTGTTTAGTTTTTCACTTTTTTGGTTTCAAGGGCTGTTGAAGTAGCCACTCACTCCTGTAGTACTCCTGGAGCTCTAGAAACTTTATCCCATGCCCAGGGGATGCTCGTGGCGATGAACATTCAGAAGAAGAGAAGGATAAAAATAAATAATTTAAGATTCCGTGGACGGAAGTTAAATTCCGATAATCATTCTCTTTTTCACAGGACTCTCCTGAATCACAGTATGCATTATACAATAATATAATGGTGGAGACAAAAAAACCGCCTTATTTTGTTGATGATAAAAATGGGATAGTGGTCAATTCTTTGTTCAGTATGAGCAGCGTTTAAAGGTCAACATTATGTTCCGACCACTCTTTCGCCAATTGATTTTCCGCTCACAATCGTTGTGATTGGCTCTGATTCATAATGGATTACCATCGTTGTAGTTAAAATTAAATTCTATCCTAGCGGTGAAATCTCCCATCCTTTTCAATCTCCTGTTGATTTTCTGTTTCTCCAACATGTGATTTTCTTTAGGTCCTAGAACAACGATATGTAATGACGAATTTTTACGGAGTAATACACTAATTTGTACCAAACTACAGACATTTAGCAGCTTAAAAATCGAGGTATCCGGGATTGAATCACGGTCGATGTGATTCGTCATAACATGTTATCCCTTAAAATCCCAAAGAAATCCACGGTTAAAGGCAGCTTAATTGGTTGAAGCCATTTTCTAACTACCAATGTAGCGATTGTGAGCATTGCTATTGTATTGAATGTGGAATCTTACTCGTAATCTTGTCTTTCTTTCATCTTCTCTCTGAGAAAATTAAATAAATATCGAGTTGACGCCTGTCTTCATCTTTCTCACCCTTGTAGATGAATTCTGTGGGAATGGTGATGCTATACGATGATTAAATTATTGAAAAAATTTTCCCCATATTTTTTTTCATTCAGCAAACGGTGGTTATCCAAACCTTCAGAAAGCATCTCTTATCCTTTTCTGTCGCAAAACCAATTCAATCACATCTCAGCAAGAGATTGAGAAGGTGCTTGAAGATGGTTGGAGTATTGTTGGATTTGTAGAAAGTTGAAGCATTGATGTAGAACTGAATTACTCGTAATTGATTTTTCGATTGTCGACGACAAAAAGGCTTTCTTGTAGAAATAGGTGCGACATTCTTACGGGAAGGGATTTGGAACCGGCGGCGCTAATTGGAAAATTTAATCCATTCAATGGTGGCAGTTCAGTTATCCAAGTTCTAAGGGGTAATTAGTGGCTCCTTCCACCGTGGGCTCCATTGTTCATGAAGGGACTTAATCGTCTTTTGCCAGTTTATTAGGCTTTCTACGGGTTCCCATCTCTTGGAATGACGTGACTATTAATTCGTTTGCGTTCTGAAGGAAGTCTTCCCCCGGGGGGGGGATCCTCGCGAGCATTTATTGAATCTTAATGGAGGAAAGTCTTGAGATGCTTGTCGAGAAAAGGGGATTGGGTCAAGAAATACGATTGGACCTACGTTTCCACGTATAATTTGATTAAAAAGCACGGTTTTGTGATGACTCACAAGCATTGTTTTAATCCTAATAAATAAAAATTAATAAAAAATCTTTTAATCCTAACCAAGTGTGCCCTAACGGTTTCGAGTTAGTACTAGAGCTCCCATTGAAAGCCATTGATTTTCGATTCGTGACAGTAATTACTGTGGCACTTGCAAGTTTTTCAACGTCTCTGTTGTCTTTGTCATCTCCATGGATTCAATGATAAAAACACCGCTGGATATGAATTTTTAAGCATCTGATGGTATGATTTCATGTTGGGGACTTTTTGATTACTTCTTTTTATTATATTTTGTCAAGCCAAATTGCTCAGTAAAGTAAGTGATGAGAGTTGATTCTCTGCTAATTCTGCATCAAAACGACGTTCATTCGCCTCACAAGAACAACTCAGTCTGGCATTGCGTTCTTCATTACTCGTACCTTTTCAGTGTACCACCATTCAAGAGAAAGGATTTCTTTAGTTCGTGTCTGCAAAAAGTAACGAAGTAACGCGTGATCTATATGAGAGTTTTGGAAATAAATAGAGCGTGTAATTCGTGTTACGCTATGTGCTGTGTCCAGAAGAAAGATCGTGTTAATGCTTTCTTTTCTGTATTGGGTGCCTCGGTACATTTTGTTTCTTCCGAATTATCAAATGTGTTATGCTGTCTCAAATTAAAACGTTCTCTTGAAATTTGATCTCGAACGGACGAGAATGCCGAAGTAATGCTTTCCCGTATTAAAGTTTATTTTTTTATCCTCTTTCTCCTGCGTAAATGTGAATTGTGTAGTCCTATGCATTAATTTCTATTTAGTTTTAATCTCAAGTTAATATATGTAGTCCAATTTACTTTAATCTCGTACTGTTTCAATTCTTCGTACGGAAATCCGTTTTTATTTCATTTGTCCTGTATCCTTGAAGACGTTTATGCCTTCTTACGATTTTCTCATCTATCACGGTTTAATTTCTTCTACGCAGTTAGATCCAAGTAATTTCTCTAAATATGCACTCTCAAGAAAAATGTCCGGAAATTTATTTGATAGTAAGAAATTAATTTTGCATTTTTCCGTATATTAAACGTATAGCTTGCATGATTCATTGTATTCTTCGATCATTTTTTGTAAAACATTTGTTGAGTGCTGCTTTTATTTTTTAGTGCTAAAGGACTTTAATTGATCGTTTATACAAAATAATTCGGCAATCCTTACATTACCCGTAATAGAAGAGGTTTGAAACCGGAACTGCGTGAAAAGAAGATTGAAAGAACACTCATATCTAACTTTAACTTGATGAAAAATATTATAAATCCACGTTTAGAGGTAGACTTTTATTTTCATAGCTGAATTGTTACATTTCTGAAATTTACAAGTTCTTGGAATTAAGGCATCATAAGACAAATTAGATATACTTTTTCCACAGCCAGAGAATAGAAGTGAAAAACGGCATTGATTCGTGTAATCATTTTGTTATGATGGAGCCCTTTCACGATTCCACTTCGAACAATATTTGTTTGAAAAACAGTTAGGGTTACCTGAATTATTTCATGCAGCAGGAAGGTCGCTAAGTGTTACGGCAAAGGTAATTGGCTATTAAATTTCAGTGCAATTGACGTGATGCGTTAATGATCCCAATGTCTCGGGAACTTCCTGCTAGTGAACATTTTATGACATTAAAGGAAGGACGGAAAAGGATTATTATTGACTAGGATTGATTGTCACGAAAGCTATTTTTTTTACAAGAGATCTTTCATGCTTCATTTAGGAGATGCTTCCACCCCAGCAGCGATGTTCACTTTCTATCGTGAGATGAACCGGGATGGTTTTAGAAAGTGAAGACAATTACTGTTGTCCTTCTTAAACTTGTTTTTTTTTGCCCTGAGGTGTACCATTGTCTCGGTGAGCCATAGTACTCTTTGTTTCGGTTTGTGTTTTTCATTTTCGTCTGACGGGGAACATAAGTAACTCCCAACATGATTGATGTTTCTCATTATGATGTAGTAATTAGGGCAGAGATTAGCGTGTGGAGTGAAAAAACAGAACAACTAGTTCGAGCTTTCTTCATTATTTCGTTTTCTCTGAAATTTTCTCAGGCATCAGCTGCTTAACAAGGGCTGTTAAACCGTGAGGAGATGATCCCTTGTATGTGGACTTAGAATAGCGATAGATAAGCTGCTAGGGAAAACATCTGTTATGTTGAAATCCACGAGTTGGAATCTCGTGACGTGGGAAGGGGCTCTGCATTGCTTTTACGGTTAAGCCAAGGCAGCGGCATCCGTTTAATTTTTTCTCATCTTCACTCTGAAATACATTAATTCATAACTCTTCAACAAATATCGCCAGCTGTCCACCCCATGTGTTTGTCGTTAACTTTAAATATGCTCATCTTCCATATGGCTCTGTGATATATATATATATATATATATATATATATATATATATATATTTAGGTAATCTACCGGTTAAGGTAGGTTTTTGGATGGACCCAACTATCAAACAAACATTTTGTGACTCCCCACCTAGCAAACTAATCTATATCAGGTCCCTCTTCATCTCGGTGTACTTCTTTCCTCCCTTCATCTCGTCCAACATCCCTATCCTGTTCCTACCCTTACCTCGCTTGCCCAACATTCTTCCCTCTATTACCCTCTTCAACATTCCACTACCGCTCAATACGCCCTTCATCCATTTTTCCTGCCTCCATTGGATTTCTCTCAACAAACCCCTCTCCTCCCCCACCATTTCTAGTACTTCCTCATTTGTTTTCCTTTATATATATATATATATATAATTCAAACTTAAATATGTATATATATATAATATTTTCTATATAC